>CM060090.1:7433810-7523810 GCA_030522485.1 Stenchaetothrips biformis | reverse complement strand
CCTTTTAAGAACACTGACGGTGTGCTAGCCTCGCCCTGCCATATGCACCAAGGGCGGGGCGGGCAGCGCTTCCCTGACGCGCGGTGCACAGTGGGTCAGAAGACCGTTTCGGCGGCCAAAATTTTAGACACGTTTTGAGCTCCAGAGTCGCTAAATGGGACTCGAATCAAGCGTGTTACCCCACCAATGGCTTCCTCGTGTGGAGAGCAATCCATTGGTGGGTTCTCACGTTCGATTCGAGTCCCATTTATCGACTCTGGAGCTAAAAAGGCGTCTAGAATTTTGGCCGCCCCAACGGTCTTCTAAACCGCTGTGCGGTGGCGCAGTCCCCGGCAAGTCCGGCCGGCCGCGGCTGGCGGTCCCAGAGGTTTAAGGGTTCAAGTTTGAGGTGAAGATACCGCGTGCGCGGCATGGCCCTGGCCTTGGGGGCGAGTGGAACCGTTTCCGCGTCTTATCAGCGAGTGGCAACTTGCCGACTGGTGTAAGGGGGTGGGGAGGCGCGCGTGCAGTAGCGAACGGAAAACAATCCGTTGGTCTTCTTGCGCCGCGGCCCGCTCTCCACTATGGCAACAAGCCCGTCTTTACGAGACTCCATAAAGGGTCGGGGTGGGGGCAGGCGAAGCGAGGCACAGTGCACCATAACCTGGCCGAAGATGTATGCCCGGGACCCTTTTTATGCCATTAGGAACGTGCCGCGCGCCGCCTCCACGGCCGCCCCGCCTTCCGGCGCCGAGGCTGCAGTTACGGCTTCGGCACTACCCGCCCCACCCCGCCCCGCCCCACCCACGCCACGGAGGGAGAAGCATAAACCCTCGGCAGCAGCAACAACAAGTTGTTTGCCTGGCCTGTGACCGCCTTTTGCACGGGTAATGTGGCCTGCACGGCCCACCGGCTGGGAGAGACAGTGGAGATGATTCCGAGCCGCGGTGACTGCCGATGAGGCAGGTGCCCGCGGGATCGGCCAGCAGGCGTGTCGCTCCGTCTCTCTCGCACCCGGAGGGGTGTGGGGAGAGACTGTGCGATGACTGGGCGGGTATTTGCGAGGTAATTATGGAAATTCGGCCGCGCGCCGTCCGAGCTGTCCGCTAGCCGGCCACCCAGTGGCATCGGTATTCACGGCCTTCTTTTATTTCCCCTAAAATATTTACGACTAGCGGACTGGTCTGGCTGGTTTGGTTACCGGGCTGCACTCCGCAGGAAGACGGAAAGACGCCCTCGTTTTCCAAAGCCGTCTGTAACAAGCTCAGAAACAGGCATATTTTTTAGCAGATGATACCTTCACACCTCACATTTCATTTCAACATACTTAAAACTACTATACACATGAAGGTGTCAGCTTGCTTTTACTATAGATATTAGTAGGAGCGGGCAGTAAGGGGCGGACCATGTCTGCCTGCCTGCCTGTCGCTCATCCGCGCAGCGGCCGGGCGTAAACAATGGCACCCCCTCCTCGCGCCTGCGCGGAAAATTGACAATCCCTCCCCGCCTGCCACGTCACAAAGGGTGACTCGGGCGGGCCTCGGCTCTGCTCAGCTCGTGCCGACTTCGGCGCCAGCTCGGCCTCGTTCGGACGATAGCGATGCAGCGCGGCACTGCTATAATAAACACACGACAATACCAAACGAATATCATCGAAAGAAAACCAAACGAGTATAATCTGCTTTCATTAACGTTTTTTTTTTTAAGTTCAGGAAAGCCCAGAACACGTAAGCAGATATATATCTTATATCTCTCTTATAACGCCATTAGTCAGTGACAGTTCATGGAATCTCCCTACACGAATTGTGAAATGATCAAAAAACCGCCGCCACACACGACGCTGCGCCTCTGCTTCGTTTCTGCTCTGCGTCAGCTGCGAGGCTGCAGCATTGCCGTCGGGCGAGGCAGCCGTCCGCCGACACTGCCAGGCGGGGGGGGGGGGGGGTTGGTGAGCGGTGCGGTGTTGTCGGATCGTGCGTGTCCCAGCCGCCCCATCTCGTCTTGCCAGCTTGCCTGGCCCGGCCTGGCCGCCTCGCTCGCCACGCTACCCCCACTCCACCCTCCCCCTCCACCCGGCCGCGCCCGCGCTGCGAGGCTGCTGCGTTGCCACGTCAACAATTCCAGACGGTGGAGGGGGAGCGGCGCGGCGGCGCTCACGCTTCTCGGGTCGCCTCATGGTCGCCTGCAGCTGATCGGCGGCAGGCGGCAGCTAGCGGCCGCACCGCTTCGTCTCGGCTTCGTGTTGGAACGTCTGGCGGCCGGGTGGAGTGGGGGTAGCGTCGAACGTGATGATACGCGACCACGGATCCCGGGGCTCCGCTCCTACTGGGAGTCGAGCCGAAGCGGCCGGGCCTGCTCGGGTCTTTCCGAGCCGAAGCCGAGCCCAGCCGCCACCGAAGCCCGAAGGTAACTTGTGTGCTAGCATCGTCAAAGTTAAATGCTAACTAGGAAGTAGAAGCCTGCTACTGCTACAGAAGCACAATGTAAATAAACGTAAATAAACAATCAAACATAATATAAAATTTAACAGAGCGCACCGAAGAAGGAAACATTTAAGTTTTTAAATAGTCTTCCCATTTGCCGAATGTAAAATTGTCTTAAACTCATGTTTCTGCCTGCAGTATTTTGACTCAAAGAAATTTTAACAATTATTTTTTTATGTATTTCGGGGTGAAAGTTTTATTTTACATATTCTTCCTCCGTGTTACTTGGAGTCTGAGACGACCACCATTTCTTAAATACAGAGAACACATTATTTTTATTTAAAGTCTGAGTAACCGCCGGCCGAGGCATAAAAGAACAACAATGAAACCTATGTAAAGCGTAAAAATCAAGCTGTATCGGCGGCATTAGAACCACCGATACTGCGCTCTGTAGGTGGAAACTTTACCCCTGAGCCACGGAGGCGTACATACACTGCGCTTACGACAACTCTACTTATCCGACCAAACCTTCCTAGGGGCCGGGGTTATCCCTGCCCTCGGGATACCCCGGACCTTCGGGTCGCGCTCGGCGCGGCGGGGCTCGGCTCCCAGTAGGAGCGGAGCTGCGGGATCCGTGGTTGTGCAGTCCCTCCAAGCGTCGAAGCTGGGGCGGCCAGTCAAGCTGGCAGACAGTCAAGCGGCCGGGCCCAGCGGGAGCGAGCCGAGCGGCAGAGGTGAGAAAAGAGACCCGCTCTGACCCGCCTCCATCCGCCAGTCGGGTCGTCTCCTCGTGCGAACACTTTCCGCACGCAGCCGGTGAGCCTAGCCGGTCCGGACGGGCTGGCTTCCACGCGCCCGAAGTGACAGAGGTTCAACACCAGCCGGCGGTATTTTTTTTTTCGGCACCAAAATGCAAATTTAGTATTTGCAAAGACAGGTCATGGTCTCAGGATAACATTAGTACCGCATTTACGGGAGTTGGACAGTCAGAAAGCCGCCAAAACGGCATGGCTCTGGCTGGTGACGTTCCACCGCCCGGCCGCCCAGCGCAGCGACACCTACGGAGCGGCGGCGGGTCAGCGGGTCAGGCCGGTTCGGGTCGGATCGGGGCGGATCGGATCGGATCGGATGGAGTCTCGTCAGCGGCGGGTCCGTTCGGGTCCGTTTCGGGTCACTTTTCTCACCTCTCGCGAGCGGACCGGCGGAACCACGGCACAAATTTTAAAATATTTGAAAGTGTTTGCGCGGTGTACTCGCATTGTGCGTCTACCGCCTCGCCGTCCTCGCACGCCGGCTGTGGGCCATAACGGGGAATGCGTGGAGTTGAACGGATGACTGGGGCGGCACCGGCCCGGCCCGTAGCAGGCTCGCTCTGCACACTGCTTTCCCCCTCCAGCCGCTCGTTATGGAGGTGAGTCCTCCCGTTTATATCTATACCGGCCGTCAGGCAGCATCTGTCCGTGTCGCCCTCCCCTCGAAGGTGCGACGCGGCGACGATGCACTGCAGGGGAGGGGGATGGCTCACCGCGGCCGCGGCGGCAGCACCAGCAGCACCACTGCCAGGATGGATGGCAAAGAATGGCGGGCATTAAGTGAAACAGTTCCCCGCGTCAGTTTGGGGGGAATGGGAGCGCTTTGCAGGGAGGCGGGGAGACGGCGAGCGAGGCACTGTGCACTGAAAACGAAAGCTGCGTCGAAATGACAAACTCGATGAATTCTCTGCCCGCCGCCGTCTGCAGTTGCTCACTTTAACTATGTGGACAGAGGCACTGCTGGAGTATGTCTGCGCGCGCGCGCGCGCGCACACACACACACACACACACACACACACACAGACACAGACACACACACACACACACACACCTACCTTTGGCGCCCCGCAGTCGCCTTGCCGGCGCGCCGTGCCACACGTTCCGTCAACTCTGCGGGACGCGCCGCTACACCCCACGGAACGCACCGTGTCAGAGAGCGCGATTAGCCAGTTAGAGGTCCAACGGGAGTGGTCACTTGCGCCAGCAGAGACCGTGTGTGCCTCCCCCAAAAATTAGTCCCCCTAAAGTCAGGTTGCTGTTCAGCTGTCCATGGCGGTATTTGCGCATCGGCCACTGGAGCGAGCCGCAGCGCTTGCAGACTACACGCTGTCTCTCTCGCCCCCGCCCGCAGCGCGAGCAGCGCCCCATGAGTGCGAGAGAGACGTCCTCAACGGTCCGGCTGTGCTGGTCCTCACGGACCGCCGCTGGGGATGGGGTGCCGCTCTAGCGCGCCATGCACAGGGAGGCAAGGATCAGCGTTGCGATCTGAGCGGATAAAGTCATCTGACTTGAGCGGGATTTGAACCCGCGCGCCTCGCTTCTGGATGGGGTTCTTGCTGGCTGCCCGCCTCGCATGCCGGGTCCGGCCCCTTATATCTCTGCCTGGCCGCAACCCGTCTGCCTCCCCGTCTAATGTCCACACAATTTATCCCAGTGGACGACCGCGGCGGAGAGGAGGGGGGGGGGGAGAGCCCGGCGGGGCCAAAGGAGCTGGCTATTGCTTCCTCTTGCTCGGTCCTTGGAAGAAAGGGAAGGGCAGCCGCTCCCTCCGTCACCGTCAGAAAGAGTCTTACTCTCAAACTCTGCCGCCGTGCCGCCGCCTTTAGCCTCCCTTTGTCCTTTAAATTTGGCGGGCTGCGTGTCTTTTGTGGCGTCAATGGCCGCGGAAGCCTTGAAGGTAGACGTCCTTGGCGCTCGGCGGCGCAACTTGCCCACCGGGAAGACGACTAGCTGCGACCGCCATGGCTTCAGCTCGCGTCTTTTGCGTCGCACCTCAAGTGTTAGTCTTCCCCCACCCCTCCCATGTCGGGCTTTCGTGCCACTGGCGCATTGGAAACCACCTCCCCCACCCACATGAACTTTTCGAATATGGGTGTAATTACTGGTCTCGAGAATCCACGCTTTCAGGGCTTCCCCAGCTTTCGGAGAGCGACTTGGAGTGCACCGCCGCGGCCGGCCCGCACGGCCCGCCCAGCTCTCCGGCGCGGCTCACGGCTCTCGGAGCTTCCGCAAGCTTCTTACTTTGGCTGCGCAACACACACACACACACACACACACTTACACACACACACACACTCACACACACACACACTCGCGGAGTGGTCGTGGCGCCACCTGGGGAACATCGGTTCGAGGAAGGGATAGAGCCGCCCCGAGCAGCGAGAAAGAAACGGGCAGTTAATGTGTGAGTGCGAAAGGGAGAGAAAGAGAGAGAGAGAGAGAGAGAGAGAGAGAGAGAGAGAGAGAGAGAGAGAGAGAGAGAGAGAGAGAGAGAGAGAGAGAGAGTGGCGCCCTTGACCTCCCCTGGGCCGGGCTCCACGACGCCTCGCCTCGTGCCCATAACGCACAATGCGTTCACCCCTCGCGGTGACGTCACGTCTCGGCGGGCGTGGAGCGCCACTGTGGGCGTGCGTGCGTGTGTGTGGCCGGTGCGTGCATCGCGCGCCCATTTAAATCACGCTCGTGCCTTTTGTTCTGCAATTAATTTCATTAACTGTTTTCTTTTCTTTTCTTCCTCACAGCACCAAAGCCTTCCCTTTTTTTTCCCAGCTCCAGCAGCAGGTCCCGCCCCATTCTCCAGCTTGTTGCTTCTTTATAATCTTGGCTCACTCTCGCTGGCCGGCCGCATTATTTCAGGCGAGCAGCGGACCGAGCTGCAGCAGGCCCGTCGCTCGCTCTCACACCCGCCCACAGCGGCCCACAGCCACAGGGCGTCCTGTTGGGGCGCAACAGAGATGGAGCCAGCCTGCAGCAGCGGCAGCCGGCTCCCCATTACGCGAGGCAGTGTGTCGAAAACGAGTCGAAAAACATTCCGGCCTGGCGCCACGCCCGTCAGCCCTGCTCTGCCCTGCTCATTCACAATTTCGGAATGGGCCGCGTGGCTGTCTTGCACCTTACTCCTGGAGGCAGCGTTCTCAAATTATCAGCATCGTTCACATTGCGGCCGGTTTTTTTTTGTTTTTTGCTTCCTTTTTTGTGTGTATTTTGTCCCAGCGGAAGTTCCGTGATGAATACTTGAAAAGGCAGGCTGTTGGCGTTCCGGGCGCTATGCACAATGACCATCATCTTTCCCCATCCGGCCGCTGTCTCTCTAATTCGGACTCTCTCTTCTCTCTCTCTCTCTCTCTCTCTCTCTCTCTCTCTCTCTCTCCCCCTCTCCCCGCCTTTTTTTTTAAATCGGCAAGCGAAAGCTGAAAAAAGCTGGCGGGACGACATATTTGTCGACGGCTCCCGGTGGCTCCAGAGCACGGCGCCCCGCGAGTGCGAGCGAGACAGAGCGACGGCAGCTCCGTCCGGCCGCGATGTGGGATCACGGCGGCGATAAACTTGACGGCACGGCTTTACGAGTGGATGGACAGGCCGCGCTGCAGTGGCGGACGGCGCGCGGCACCCGCGGCATGTCGTAGCGCGCCTCCGTCTGGAGGCTGGAGCCGCGCTGGAACGGCCTCTGGGGCCGTCAACAGTTTGCTGAACGGCGGCATCATGTTTCATGGCGCGCTCTGCTATCGATCATAACATTAGCCTCCGTGGCGCTCGGAGGCTGCAAGAAGACCTTGTTTGTTGTTGTTGTCGGCGGGGTGGGCCTAGGGCGGGCCTAGGGGGCCGCGCGGTCGACGTGGACGTCAGGCCGCGGGATGCACTGCCGAGCCGCTCGAGCGAGCCCAGGCCCGAGCAAGCCCAGGCCCGAGCCCAGGCCCCGCGGAGGGAATGAGGGCTGTCGGGTGGCGGCCGTCCTGGCCGTCCGCCACTCTCGGGGACTTACGGAAGAAAAAGCGGAGAGCGCTGTGCTGTACGGTCCGAGTGGTCCGAGCCTCCGAGCGGACAGCAAGGTGACGTGCCACGTGGCCTGGATGACGTCACTGAGCAGCAGCCAATCGCATCTTCGGACATGCGACCTCTGCTAGGCAGTGCCAAACCTGTTCTGGATTAGTCGCCCTAGCTGCCCAGCTGCCGAAAGTTACACCAAACCTCCGTTTGGACCAACTTTGCGGCAACCCTGCCCCCAAATTAATTCGGAAAAATCACACTCCATAGCTCAGGCATGCTAGTGCGAAAGCATCAAAGAATACTGCTGTCTAGCATGTGTATGAAAGGTAACCTGGTCCACCAGCACCGGACCGGGCGGCGCCAGGGCGTGGCGGCGGCAGCGGACCACAGCGATGACGTCGGGGATGACGGCAATTTGGCGGCCGCGGCCACAAAGAGGAGAAAGTAATAAAAGGAAAACAACTTCTTTCCGCTTCTTCACTCTTCATATCATATCGTCCCCGCGCTCACGTCCGCCCCGCCTCGCGTCGGGAATCCTTTCGGGAATGGGTCATAAAAGGCGGGGCGACCGTGACAGTGTCCCGCGTGACGGGGCGCGCCATGACGGTGCGGCGCGAGGAGGAAACAACTCAAAATTTTTGTGTACGTTTTAGAAAATTTCTTGAAATTTTTTGAGTTTTTTTTTTAATTTTGGGTGTTCGGATATGGGAAACGGTTAACTAAAAATAAATTTAAAAAATGGAACTCTACACCCCCTCCCCAGTCTTAATGGGGAGGCCTCCTGCTTTACTTCGGTGTTCGGGATGGGAACCGGTGCTATCAGGTAACTGGGGTTAATCCGATCCAGCGACTTCGATATCGTACGCCGGGGGACCCAGTAGGACCCGAGGACGCCGACACGCCTCAAACATGGGCAGAGTAGAGTAAGGCAGAGACGATAGAGAGACAGAGAAAGAAAGAAAGAGAGAGAGTAGTTTTGGGAGCTTTTGTTTGCGCAGGCTGGTCGGTACCCAAATGGTACACCCGCTGTCCGGCGCTCCCAGACCCGAACATGCAGTCAGTGGGCCAGCTTCAAAGGACTTATCAACTCCATCCGACGAATCGAAATGGACCCACTCGCGACCAATCTCGAGTGGCTGGCTCGATCGGGGATCGAACCAGTGCCGAGGCCAATCCGCCGAAGCGGACTGCTTTTTAGACACCCGGGTGTAATGGCCTGGATTGAGCCTAGACCACTACACCACCCTGACTTGCACGTCTGCCGAGTGTTGGACGACGGGTTTGAGTCGCAGTGGGAGGAAGCCAGTCGAAAAATGAAAGGAGATGTCGGGATTCGATCCCTGGACCTTCAGGTCGGGGTCGGACGCCTTAACGCCATCAGCCACCACGGCTCATGGCTGACGCCGATTGAAGCGGGTTCTTGACGCGACAATGAGCAGCGGTCAGAGAAAAAAGTTGTGAAGTAATAAGATTTGAACCGCCGATTCTCGTACCGGGAACTCGACGCATCGGCACGTCCAGCCACCACGGCAGATAATGGAGACTGCGCATTGCTGTGGGTTTGAAGCACACTGGCGGAGGGAGTGAAAAATAATAAATGATGGAAGTTGCCCCCGGGACTGTAGACCACGGCCCAATCTGGTTTGTTGGCCAAAATTTTTGAAATTTTTTGAAATTTAATTTTTGGCGTACATGCTTTTGGCCAGTTGTTTCCCCGTGCGGCGGCCTCGAGTTGCTGCGGTCTGCGGCCGCGGACAGGTGGGCGGTGGGGTAAAGGTCGAAGGGCACGGCGGCGGGCTTGCTGGCTGGCTTTGCACAGTGGGTCAGGAGACCATTCAGGCGGCCGAAATCCTAGACGCGTTTTGAGCTCCAGCGTCGCTAAATGGGACTCGAATCGAATGTGTGACCCCACCAATGGATTGCTTTCCAAACGAGGAATTCATTGGTAGGGTCACACGGTCGATTCGAGTCCCATTTAGCGACGCTGGAGCTCAAAACGCGTCTAGAATTTTGGCCGCATCAGCGGTCCTCTGACCCCATGTGCGCCCTTCCCGCGGCGGAAGGGCTGGAGCGCTCTCAGAGGGCCCAGGACAGAAGTGCTAGGCCCTGCGTCGCTGGAGCACCGCGCGCCGTCCTCGGCGCCTTCAACGAGTGCGCGCCTTGCACGTCCAGGGACCTCGCCTGCCGCAGTTCTCTCTCCTTGACACGCACACAGGCTCGGTCTGGCAGTGGTCGCGGTGCGGGGTCAGGCAGAGCATGTAGTGGTCCAGTGAGTGCCCCGAGGACTCGAACAAGGCCCTCACAAAGGCGCGGTGCTCTCCCAGAGGACCATGCGCCCCCGCACGGCTGGCAGGCATACGCGCATTCCAAAGCAGGATGCCACGGGTCGGGGGCCTGGTGGGGCGGCGAGGACCTGCAGGGGGAAGCAGGAAGGACGCGAAGACGTGAAGACGCGAGTGCAGCCCGTCGATATCTCGGTGATGTCTCAAGCCTCTCATGCAGTGCTACCTTGCCTGCCCCACCCACCCCCTGCCTGCCTGCGGCCTGCGTCGTTATGTCGGCGTGAATGGGAATAGCCGTGGTGCGATGACGGTATCGAAGTGGTAGTTTGGGTCGGGCGCTGATACGGGGCGCAGCGGGGTGTGGTGGGGTGCGGCGAGGCCTGCCGGCCTTGCCCCGCGTGCAATAACCTGCGAGGAATTTTCATTTAGGCGGCGCGGCCAAGGCGGCCCGATGAAATTCTCAGGCGGACCGAAATCCCGCCGCCTTCTCCAAACGTTTCTCGTAGGGGGCGGAGGGCGAGGGGGACCAGACGACGCCGGAGAGTGGGGGGGTGGGGGGGAGTGCAAGCAGTCTGTGCAGTTCGCCGCCATCCGGGAGACCGCTCCGCCAGATTTACAACTTTCTTCGGAGAGCAGCCCAGGCTGTGGCTGTGCCTTGCGTCTCCAACAGCGCTGAAAAAATAACTCACAAAAAAAAACCACCTACTGCGTTGTTGTTCATGTTTTTACAGGTGACTGCTGCCTTGCCACCTGGCCAGTGTTTTTTTTTTCCGAACGCGCAATTATATTAACCTTGGTCCACGGCTGGGCAGAGGGAAGCGTCCACTGGGGCAGCAGCGCGGCGGGAGTCGCAAAAGAGTGGGGGGTGACAAGGGGTGGAACAGCGGAGGGAGCTTTCAATTATTCAAATACGTAGCCCCCCCCCCTTTCGAGTCTTCGTTTTTTTATCGACACGCCCCGCGCCGCCGCCATCGACAGCTGTTCCCCGCGGTCTCCACGAGGCATGGCGGACAGGGGGCAGCTGCGAGCTAACGTGAAATTGGCGCGTAGATGACCTGACAGTCGCCATGCACGCAAGCCACGCAAGCCCCTCGGGCTTACTGGGCTCTCCATGCTTGTCAGACAGGAGACAGACTGGTCGGGCCTCCAAAGGAAACAACAACGCGATCGAAACAAATCGATAAGAATAGGCCATATCCTTTGGCTAATTCTGCGGGTGGGGCGGGGTGGGGTGGGGTGGCCCGGCGGGGCGCAGCTGGTAAGTACATCTCATCAGGCCTACGTTCGGGACCGGCCCGACGGCCCAGACAGCAGCTGCCTCCGTTACATTGCCAATTCATTTACTGGTCCTGGAGAAGGCTCCTTGGAGAATATTCAGCGGAGATATTATTTATTTTTGTTTGTTTGTTTTGTTGTCTTGCTGGCGGGGTGGGCCGCTCCGGTGACGCACTAGCGCCGTCTTGCAGGGCGAACAATAAATTTGCCGGGCGGCCTCTCGGAGCCGCGCCGTGCCGTGCTAGGCACAGCCATGGGAAGAGGCCTAAGGCGCGGTCCTCATAAATCCTTCCGGCGATGCTGTGTCTTGATTTTTCCGCCGTTTATTTCCATCTTTTTCAAGCGATCCCTTGCTGCCGCTTCTGCCTTTCATCTAGTTTCCAAACCTGCACCCCGGATTCGAAACCTCCGATTTAATGTTTTAAACGTGTTTTTCATAGATCTTGGCGGAGCTTGTATTCGCCTCGACTGGGATTTTTCCTTCCCCCAAGAAAACTTTGCAGCGCGTCTCAGTCAAATACGCGGGAGGACGACGGCGGCGACGCGGCGCGCCTCATTAAGGACAGTGGGTCAGAAGACCGTTGAGGTGGCCAAAATTCTAGACGTGTTTTGAGCTCCATAGTCGGTAAATGGGACTCTGGAGCTCAAAACGTGTCCGGGATTTTGTCCGCCTCAACGGTTTTCTGACCCACTGTGTGCGGGCTGTCTCCCTCGCGAGGCGCTCCGAGTGCGAGGGAGACAGAGCGAGCCCGCGAATGGGGGCAACAGGGGCAAGGACAGTGAGTGCGCAGCGAGAACACGCCCACTGCGGCCCGCTCCAGGGCTTCCAGCAGCACGCAACACGTTCCGCCCCAGTGGCGCCACCGGTCATTTAGTTATAAAGTAATCCGGCCTTGGGCTGCCGCCGTGCCGCCGCCGTGCCGCCGCCGTGCCGCCGCTCTGATCAAAGCGGCACCCAACGAAGGCAGAAAAAACTAAGTGCATAACCATGATTGGCGCGGAATGTGTTTGGACGGAACGACGGCACATTTTCCACATTTTCCACGTCATTGAGGCGCCGACATTGGGGGCCGCTCCTCCTTCTAAAAGCGGGGAGGGCCGGCCGGGGGTGCCTGTTGCGGAGCTAAATGATGTCCTCGGGGAATACAGGACACTGGCGCGGCGGAGGGGGTCCTGCTCGAGACGGCAACCGGAGCCGATGGCAGCGCCGAACCTCGCACCAAACACTCCGGCAGCCGCGCTGCTCAGGGAGCCAGTTCGAGGGCCATGTGTTTCAAAAACCCACATTGTAACACTCATCCGTGTCTTTTGGCCTTGCGGACGAAAACCACGTCACTCGAGCTTCTTCGCTAGTGCGTGTCGGTGAGGGTTTCTGTTTCTGTTGACTCGGCAGCAAGCGTGACCTACAACTCGTTGCCAGCCAGCGCGGCTGTCTGCCCGCCCCGTCTGCCCCGCCTGGGCCACTCGGCCATTCGCTAACCCTTAATTAAGTTCCCATTAGAAGGACGCGCAGCGCTGCGGGCCACGGCGGCCGGCTCGTTGGCGCTCTCCGTCCCCCTCGCTCTCTTGGAGCGCCCCGCGGGGGTGCGAGGGGGACAGCGCGCACTCGGTCCGCGGCGGCGCCCCCCCCCCGGGGTGGCGAGCGCACCGCCAGAGAGAGAGACACTGTGGCTCCCGACGGCCGGCCGCTATTTGCCGGGGAAAGTGAAGGTGGGGAGGGGGGGAGGGGGGAGTAAGCCGTGACCCTGGCGGTCCGACACGACTCGGCAAAAAGCAGCGAGAAGGCACGGGTACGCCCAGAAAAATGATTTCTTGAATCAAGGGATATGTTTTTCTTGATTAAAGATACTTGATTCAAGCTTAACTGAGTGTCAGATCAATACTGATAGGCTTTGCATTCTTTCAACTCTAACCATATCAAGACTATTTCTACTTCACTCAAAGCAGAATTTTACTTAGGCACATTAATGCAAAAAATTACTTGCATCAAGTAAATTTTACTCGATGCAAGAAATCATTTTTCTGGGTGTAGCAGACAGAAGAAGGCGGCTGCTTGTATTTGGGTTTTGGCCTTTGTATTTTTCGTTTTCGTCAGTAATGTTATCTGGCGCGCGCTCGAATCTTTTCGGGCCTTCTGGCCCCGGACGCGGTGAGCGGGGCCGATGTGGGGCCGAGGTGGGGCCGAGGCCGCTGACGACGGAGCCGCGCTAGTGGCCTCCGAGACGTGCATTGTGGTGCGCGGCGGGACGGACGGTGGGCTGCAACGCCCTCCAACTCCAACCGGTTGACTCCGGGCCTTCCGTCGCCCTGTCTCTATCGCACCCGCTCGGGACGAGGGCGAGAAAGAGAGAGAAACCTCCCGCTCGGCGTCAGCCTGCTGGGATGAGTGATGAATGGGTAGGAAGGGGCTGCCGGCCGGGGCAGGGCGGTCAAGTTGGACAGACTGCTACAGCCTCGCCTTGCCAGCTCTCGCCATCGCCGACGGGAGTTTGGTCGACTCACTGACTTGAGACAAAGGGCTCCCCACTTGCCCTTTGCACGCTTTGCGCCCTTGCCTCCCTCGCGGCCTTTGCGCAACCACCAAGTCCGTCCACTGCTACTCGCTCCGACACACTCACGCGCGGCTCTTCAAGTGCCTCCCCAACAACGCACAGCGCAGGGCTGGAGTGCTTGCATCCCGGTGGCGAGAGATTCCGGGTTCAAAACCGGAGGATCTTTTCTTTTTTTCTTTTTTTGTTTGTATTTGTTTCTCTTTGCGCGGTTGGTGGACTACTCGACCGTCTTGCGCCGCTTCTCTTTAACTATTGGGTTGGGTGGTGCGACTTTTCAGTCCGTTTTTGCCGTCAAGGAAAGACAAACAATTCCTCCCTAGTGACAGAGGACGAGGAGAGCTGCACTTCGATGGCGTGGCGTGGCGTTGCGTCGCGTGGCGGGACGGGGCGGGGCGGGGCATACGGAGCGGGCGGGACGCCGTCGTTGTCGACGTAGCGCTGAGCTTTAAAGCAGATTCGCTCCCCAGGCGGATCAGAGCAAATTGCTTCCAAACTGTGGCGTAGCTCTGCGTCCCTGTTGCTCCAAGGGCCAGGGCCCGCTGTCCCATCTTTCTCATACCGCGCGAGGGCCGAGGGGGCCGAGGGGCTGAAATGGAGCGAAAATGGCGAGAGAGAGAGAGAGAGAGAGAGAGAGAGAGAGAGAGAGAGAGAGAGAGAGAGAGAGAGAGAGAGAGAGAGAGAGAGAGAGAGAGAGAGAGAGAGAGAAAGGCAGAGACAGAGAGACAGAGACGCGCTGGTGGAAAAAGCAGCGCGGCCCTCGAGGGCGGGACGAGCGGGACAGTCTGACAGTCTCTTTTTCTCTTGCGTTTCGCGTCTTCTTCCTCTCGGCGTTGTTGTTTCCGTGCAGCAACAAGCGAGGCCCCTCATAGTTCGCCAGTCCGCCTCCATCCCGAACGGTGCTTCAGTTTCTGAGGTGCGAGAGAGACAGAGCGACATCCTGCGGTGATTCGGCTGTTGTTGTTGACCGAGTCCGCTAAACAAAGTCCAGTGGGCCGCACAGTACCCGCGTTTGTTGCCTCGGCGCCGCGGCCTGCTGCCCCGGCCGGTGCCGTTGCAGTTCGTCGCTCTGTCTCGCTCTTGGGATCGCACGCAAGCCGCATGGGTGCGAGCGAGGCAGGCAGAGGGCTGGTCGGGATGGCAGCCCAGCAAGATCAGTATAATGCAATTACCTATTTGGATGAGGTAGCGGTGGCGAGGGTGGATGAAGTCTGCGTCGGACCGGCCGGAGGCCCAGGTGGTGTTGGCGGCAAAGGGGCAGTGAGGCCGCACGTTTCTAATACGGCTGCGTTGGTGCTTTTGTTGGGCAGACCGGCGTGCGACGTGACGGGACTCGGCCGCGTCGGGCGGGGTGCACCTCTAGCCGCCCTGCTGGACAAGCTCCAGGCGAGCCATTATCCTTTAATGAGTTCTCTTTGGCGTGGCGCGTGGCACGCCTCTGTCGGCTGGGCGGGGCGAGGCGGGGCGAGGCTGGGCGAGGCGGGGCGAGGCGGGGCCGCGGTCCCAGTCGGGCATGGTATAGCAATTTCTGGCCGGGCAAGGTTAGGTTAGATACCGGGGCGGAGAGACAAAGCAGGGCTCTCATTAAAGCGTTTGCCCGGTCTGCCAGCCTAAGGTAATTACACACACTGCACATCGCAAGGTTCAACAACTTGTTATTGTTGTCATGTTTTTCTAAAGTGGCCATGTTCTTTTCGCCCCCTCCCTGCTACGTGACACGCCCGCCATGTCGCATTTTGAGCAGCCCGTCCTCGAAAACCACGAAGCGTCCGAAACGTCGCATCACTCAGCCGGCGTGTTCTGCCGCCTCCCCCCCCCCTCCCCCGCCGTCCGGGGCGGCCCCTTTGCATCCATTTGACTGTTGCAGCACAGCGGGGTAATCAGAGGCAAGGCGGCCCGCACGCGGCTTTCGCAGCATTGCTTCCAAGCTACGCGCGGTCGAAAACGCAACAATCTGTTTGCCTTTGTAATCCCCGCCTCGGAAGACCCGCCTAGGAGGTCCCGCCTGGCCCCGCCCCGTCCCACCGCGCCCCGCCCCGTCCCACCGCGCCCCGCCCCGTCCGCTGCATTATTCAGGTGGGCCGCTTCCTGGTCAAGAACTGATGTCGCGGCCTCACAGAGAGGAAAGGAACGGAACGTTCTCGTCGTGCTCCTGATCGTCCTCGGTTGCCGCTTCGATTCCGAATTGTGCTTTCGTTCTCGCTGTGCGCTCACCTGTCATCCGATTTCTTCCCCCTTCATTTTCTTTCTCTCTGGTTTTCTCTTTTATTTTTTTACTTTATTTTTTCATTGTTTTTTTTTTTTCTTCTTTTTTTCTTTTGTCGTCCGACCCAGTGTGGCCTCGCGGAAACGCCTCGGTAGACCGCGGCGTGCTTCGTCGAGGCGATCCCGTCCGCGAGCTGGTCGCCGTGCCAGCGGTAATCCTGGAAGGGGGCGCGGTGCCTGGCGGAGGGGGGGGGGGGACTGACCCGCGGACGGCGCTGCCTGATACAGCCCACTGGGTGGCGCTGCGCGGGGCACCTGCTGCGGGTCGAGAGGCCCTCCAGAAGCCCATCATCGACGCTTGCTGGAAGCAGCTCACGTCACGGCGGCGGCGGAGTGCCGCAGAGTGCTCACGGCGAGGCGGTGCGTGGGCCGGAATCCCATCTGTTAGCACTCCCCCCCCCCCTCCCCCTATCGCACACAGATACTGGCACTTCGCACGTGTGAGTGAGTGAGTGAGTGAGAGAGTGAGAGAGTGAGTGAGTGAGTGAGTGAGTGAGTGAGTGAGAGAGTGAGTGAGTGTTTGTGTTTGTGTGTGTGTGTGTGTGTGCGCGCGCAGTGGGTGGCAGTACGACGTCAAAGTCGAATGTTTGTGAATCTTCGACGACATTCGCGCAGAGGATGCGAGGACTAATTCGCATCTCGCGCTCTCTGTGGCTCGGCGCCACTTTGTCTCACTCCCCCTCTCTCTCTCTCTCTCTCTCTCTCTCTCTCTCTCTCTCTCTCTCTCTCTCTCTCTCTCTCTCTCTCCTCTCTCACTCTCTCTCTCTCTCTCCTCTCTCTCTCTCTCTCTCCTCCTCTCTCTCCTCTCTCCCTCTCTCTCTCCCCTCCTCACTCTCTCTCCACTCCTCTCTCTCTCCTCTCTCTCTCCTCTCCTCTCTCCTCTCTCTCTCTCTCTCTCTCTCTCCTCTCCTCTCTCTCTCCTCTCTCCTCTCTACTCTCCTCTCCCTCTCTCTCTTCTCCTCCTCTCTCTCTCTCTCTCTCTCTCTCTCTCTCTCTCTCTCTCTCTCTCTCTCTCTCTCTCTCTCTCTCTCTCTCTCTCTCTCTCTCTCTCTCTCTCTCTCTCTCTCTCTCTCTCTCTCTCTCTCTCTCTCTCTCCGGGTCGGGGCATCCGCGAGCGATGTGGAGTAAGTAGCCTGCTGCCTCGCGTTCCGCCCGCCCCGCCGTGCCGTGCCCCCGGAGTGGTTTTCCCGCGCCTCGTTCCACTCCTTGGCCTAATCTATTTCCCCCGTCTCCCCCCCTTTCCTCCCCTCCGCCTCTCATATTCATTCCGCCGTCGCCGCGACGTGACAGCCATGTTGAACTTGCCCGTCGTCGCCGGGCCTTCTAATTCGCGACATTCGCGACGTTCACAATATCAAATATCCCTTCGCCCCCTGCTTCCCACCCCCTCCGGAGCACGGCCAGGCGTCTGCGGCTCGGCTGCACACTGCCAGGTTGTTAGACTTAAAAAATGCGACAAAGTCGTCAATTATTCTGACGACAGCATAGTAAAAAAAATTATGACAAATTCAGTTGTAAATTAACGATCTGTCTAGGTGTAGTTGCCGTAGAGTCGTACGATGTGGGACAGTGTTGGACGCTGAGTTGCTCTTGGCATCCTACGCGGCGCACACGAGTATCACCACTCCTCAGCGGCAAGTTCCTGCAGCCTGGACGACCGGTGGAGCAGTAAACGAAGATATGGCTAAACGGCACGGCATAACTTGCTACGCAAACCGAATCCTGCCGAGCGGGAGTGCTCCTGGCTGCGGGGTGGGGGGGTGGGGGGCCTTGGCTCGCGGGGCTGCAGGGAGAGGCACTTTGTGGCGACCTGGAGTCGGGGAGATAGAGCCCCGCCCCGGCGCCGCCCGCATCGGCTCGCTGGCAGTGACTCAGCTTGCTTACCGAGCCAATGAGGCTCAAGTGGTTCAAAACAGTAATAAAAAAAAACGCTTGATTATTTTTTTATTTTTTCTTTGAAGCGCACGGAAAGACGTGTCACATCCGCTCCAGTCGCGATGCCGGAGTCTCGCGTGGCGAATTTATGCGGCCGGTGTGGCCCACCATGCCCACCAGTTCGGCGGGGCTCGGCTTCCCGCTGACGCCACGAGGCTGATGTATGTTCGGCTGAGCCGGCCTTGCCTCGCTATCCAGGACCATCCAGGGCCATCGAGGACCTTATCCTGGGCGCGTACCCGGCCACGCGCCCGGCGACCGCGCTCCACAGGATGCGGGGAGGGAACGCGGGTGGCCGGGGAAGGGGTAGGGGAGGGGGCGCTTACCGCCTGCTTGGCTGACTGGTGGGCCCGTAAAAGCTTGTAAGGGCAAATCCTTGTCGGCCGACGCGCCAAATACAACACAGATTAATAGCTCGGCCGACCCTGCGGCCGCTTCGGCTGCGCAGCACCGCCCGGCACCGCCGGCACCGCCGGCACGGCCCGCGATGCATCAGTCACGCGCGTCATTAATTACCGCGAGTAGAGCGAGACCACGCGGCAATTACAGTAGCAGTGCCAATGCGGGGGCGGCGCCGCGGAGCCGCGAAGCAGCAGCACGCGCCTTTGCAGCGCCTCCCGCCTCGCGCCGCCGTGAATAATTTCGGTTGTTGTTGCTGCTCGGCTCGCCTGTTGCTGTTGTTGTTGTTTTTGTTGGTTTTTTTAATCCCGCCGCTGCTCGTGGGGGACGCGCACGCCGCGCACGCCGCGCCGCCATACCGATGAGGCGATAATCCTGACGTCCCTGAAACATAAATCAAAGCAGCCGGCCGGACCAAGTTAATTCATTTTGCGGCCGTGTGCGTGCGTCGTGTGTTTGCGTGTGTGTGTGTGTGTGTGTGGGTGTGTCTGTGCGTGTGATGTAGTAAATCTGTAAGGGAAGCAGCCGCGACGGTAAATCTGTGGCGCACTGCCGCCCCCCCCCCTCCCCGGCCTCGAGAGAGGGGAGCGAGTGCCCGCGGTGAGCGTCGCGTCACCCCCGATATTTACCGCACCCATTCCATACGGACACGGCGCGGAAGGCTGCTCATTCAGTGGAAGTGCACAGTGGGCAAGCCGAGCCGCGAGGCGCGGCCAGCCGACGTCCATCAGCGTGTCGCCGTGTCGCTCCCCCTCTCACGGGCCGCACCGCGAGGCGCGAGAAAGACGAAGCGACGAAGTTCTGCAGACTAGGAGGAAAACAGACGGGGGGGGGTGGGGGTGGGGGGGGGCTGCACTGACCGCGCGTCTTGAACCGGAGCGGTCAGTGGGGCCGCGGCAGTGCGGTCTCGGGCTGCGGCGGCCCGGATTACCCAAACCACCCCCTGGGTCAGGTCCCGGATCAGGTCCTGGATCAGCCTCGCCCTACCGGTGCCGACACCAGAATCCAATTAAACAATCGTCGTCGTTATTCACTCTATGATTCCTATTTGCACTCTGGCTGGACTGCGGGGGCGGCGGGGGCTTCCCCGGGGTATCCGCTCCGCCTCATCGCCGACGCCAGAGGCGACGCCAGACGGACGGACGGGGCCAGGGCAGACAGACAGACAGACAGACAGTCACGCTCGTCCTCCCCCGGGGCGCGCCGGCCTCGCTATGCATGCGCGACTGCACAGTGTCCGAATGTTTGTCTGACCTTTCGGTAATGACGCCTCGCTCCGTGCCGCGGAGAGGGGGGGGGGAGCGCGTCGTCACTCCGGCCGCCCGACGCCCCAACGCGCGTCAAAGCTAAGTGAGCCCCTCCCGGCTCGGCGCGCCGCCGCGTAGGCGAGGTAATGCACATGCCGTCAGCCTCGACGCTTGGCACGGCGCCCCGTCTGCCGCTCTGGTGACAGGGCGGCCCGGCTGCACTTCGAGCAGCCGTCACCG
The DNA here is from genome assembly GCA_030522485.1 of Stenchaetothrips biformis. Taxonomy (NCBI): domain Eukaryota; kingdom Metazoa; phylum Arthropoda; class Insecta; order Thysanoptera; family Thripidae; genus Stenchaetothrips; species Stenchaetothrips biformis. Next base: position 7,504,417 of record CM060090.1, on the reverse strand, counting down.
CCACGGCGCCGCGGGGACACGTCAGCATAATCGGAACGGGGCGCGATTTTCTTTTTATCGTCGAGAGCGGAGCGGGACGGTATAGCGCCTCGGTGAGTGTCATGTGAATGTCAGGGACTCGATTTAATGCGAGGGCGTTTGTGTGTTCCAGGAGGGTCGCCGTCGCCAGCCCGCCGACTGACGTTCTCGACGCTCCCCTGCCGACGTCGCCGTGCCCTAAGGGAGCTGCAGGCCGGGCCTGGCCGGGCCTGGCCGCGCCCATGCGTCCCGGGGCAGCGGCGCAGGGGGACGGGGCGGCGGCATGGCGTGCTAGTGCTGGCCAGCGGCGTAGGCAGAGGCCGGGGCCGTGGCCCAGCAGGCTGAGGCCGCGGCCGCTGCGATGCCGCTGAGCGGCACGGACATGCCCGCCGGCCACCTCCAAAGCCTCCACCAGTGGCCCCCGCGCGCCGCCTACCCGACGGCCTCTGACCTCCAGGGCCTCACCCCTGCCGGCCCCGGCCCCGGCCCTACAGGCCCCGGCCCCGGGCCCGGCCTCGACGCAGCGCCCACAGCACGCCCACCGAGGCCATGGAGCACAACGAGACGGCCACCAACGAGGCGGACTCGCGGGTCGGCGTGGGACTGGACCAGGGAATGGGGGTGGCCGAGCAGCTGCTCATCGCCTGGAGGCACATCCTGGCCGACGCGGACGGCGCCGCGGCCATGGACGTGGTGGCCTTCAACGTCTCGCCGGTCAACACCACCAACCTCTCCACCGCGGCGGGCAGCGGGCTCGGCAGCGACTACATGCAGCTGGGCAACAGCACCGCCTGGACCGAGCACGAGGAGCTGGTCCACATCGTGACCATGATCGCCATCGCCGTCTTCCTGGGCCTGGTCATCCTGGCCACCGTCATAGGCAAGTGACTGTCACGGTGGCCCGGCCACCCGCCGCCCATTTCGGAGCCTTTTCCACCCCGACCGTACTTGAACCCCACTCCGGCAGAACATGCCGGTCTTCTGATGACACGTCACTATATATGTGGGTTAAGGGGATGCAGCCTCGCCCCCCTCAGCCCCGACAATGGCTGGGAAGCGGTGCGCGTTGCGGCCGTGCAGGGATATACGTACAAAAGAGCGGCCAAATTGAAACGGACCAGAAAAAAAAAAGAAAAACCTCGGCCGCAACGGGATTGGATTGTCAGTCCGGCCTGGCCCGGCCGGTGGCATTGTCCAGCCGGTCCGGGCGGTCCGGCTCGGCTAGGGCAGCCGTAAGCCGAGAGCCGACGCACAGTGGGCCGCGCGGTGCCCATCCGGCTATCGGAAAGCCGCGGACAATCCTGCGCGCCACGCCTCGCGGCTCGCGGCAGGCTCATCCCCGACAGTGGCGCCCTGTCTCTCTCACACTCCCACGGCGACGGCCGCTGTTCGTAATCATCGCTCAGCGGCGCGCACCACCGGCGGGCCACCATGCCCGCCAGCTCCCCCGATTCCAATGCCACTGCACACGTCGTGCGGCCGCGGCTTATATCCCACTGCGATGCACGAGCCACATTTAATTTCCCGGAGTGTCTCCCCCGTCCTCTGTTTCTCCCGCGCTTTGTCTTTCTTTCTTCCTGTGGAGTCGATTCATGACCGGAGAGCGAGCCCCCCCCCCCCCGGTACACACATGCAGACAGTCGGAGAGTCATTACTGGCCAATATCCCGGGCTGACCCGACCGGGTGCGGCGGCGCGGCGCGCGTGGCTGAGTCCGGCGCTGCGGTGCGCGACAAACGACGAGTGGCGCGTCTCGTTATTTTCGTTGCTGCGCCAGCGCGAGCGAGGGGGGGGGGGAGGGGGAACAATGCGATGGAAAAGTGGAGGACGGTGCTGCTGGTGTGTGCGTGCGTGCGTCTCGTGCTGGCCCCTGCTCCACGCCGGAAAAACGGGGGTGGGGCGGGGCGAGGCGAGGCGGGGTGACCCGCTGACACAGTCCAGGAGACAATGCAGACGACGAGCGGGCCGTGGCGCCACGGCACGCACGCGGACGGAAGGGCCCGTCTGTCATTCGCTAACAATGCCTCGCGTGCCTGCCTTTCGCATCAATGTCGGACTTGGCGTTCGCATCACTTGGTCATTTCATTTTGACTGAGGGGTATCCTACGAATTCTTCACAAGGCTTCAGTCCAACAACTGTTGGCTTTAGTCGATTTGACTTGCATGTTCACAGTGCCCGACCTAGCGTGTGTTGCTAGCGCCGGCAGCATCGGCCCTCCGCAGAAGGAACTCGCTCAGAAAGGCGAGTTAAGAAACAGAAACACGAACGAGGCAAATCTTTCCTCCTCTCTGCTGCGCCGTGCGCTTCATATCCCCCCCCCCTTCCCTGTTCTGCCTTCAGCACTTCGCTTTCAGGCAGTCGAGCAATGTACCACGTCGGCAATACCAATAATGAAGTCGTTCGTGCGGAAGATAGCCGCGACTGGGGAGGTGGGGCTGCACTAGCGGGAGGCCCGGGCGGGGCTTACCTTCTGCCGCCCCCTCGCAATGAGAGCGACGAGGATCGACACACACGCACGCGCACAGACACACAGACAGCACACAGGCAACACACGGAGAACACACGGACAACACATAGAAAACACACAGACAAGACGCGGGCACACATGCGCGAACCAGGCTGCGACGCACGCGCGCCTCCAACAAGCATGCCGCGTGAAAAGACCATAAGGAGAGAGAGCTTCTTCTCCTTCCTCGCCTGCTGCTGCCTCTGCTGCCTGCTCGGTCTGCCCGGCCCATTCCCGCGCTCTATGCTCCATTCCCCCGCAGAAATAATACAAGCCGTCCGTCCGGGCGGCCCCCGCCGTCGGGATGCCAACAAAAGGGCTCAACTACAAGCCCCTCCCTACCTCTCCCCACAGCCGTCTGGGCGCGCCGCCGCGACCCACAGTGGGTCAGAAGACCGTTGAGGCGGCCAAGATTCTAGACGCGTTTTGAGCTCCAGAGTCGCTAAATGGGATTCGAATCGAATGTGTGACCCCATTAATGAATTCCTCGTTTCGAGAGAAAGCCATTGGTGGGGTCACGCGTTCGATTCGAGTCCCATTTAGCGACCCTGGAGCTCAAAACGCGTCTAGAACTTCGGCCACCTCAACGGTCTTCTGACCCACTGCGCGGCCCTCGCTTTTTCCAGGGAACGTGCCCTCGGCCGCAGGCCAAGCCGCAGGCCTAACCGCAGGCCTAGCCGCAGGCCTAGCCGCAGGCCTAGCCGCAGGCCAAGCCGCACGCCCGTTCCGAACAGTGCCTCGTCGATCTGCCTGCCCGCTGTGCGACCGGACTGCCGATTTGTTTTTATCGCGCTACATTAGCCAGACGGGTGGACCAGAGTCCGACTGGCGGTCGGCTGGGGAAAAACACGAGTAATTAATGGCGGCTGACATCGGCCCTCTCGTGGCGAAACGGGTCGACCGTGTTTTTTTTTCGGACGGCTGCTGTTGCTCTCAGTGTGTGCGTGTATGCGCGCGCGCGCGCGCGTGTGTGTGTGTGTGTGTGTGTGTGTGTGTGTGTGTGTGTGTGTGTGTGTGTGTGTGTGTGTGTGTGTGCGTCCGTCTGTCTGCCTGTCAAAGTGGTGTTGGGCAGCTGGTCTTGATGTCTGATATTTGTGCTCTGCCCGGTGACAATCAGCGCTTTACATTTCTCGACGAAAACACACTGTAAAAATTTTGGTGGTCACTTATGATGACAATTCCTAGACTAATTAATTTTTTTTACAAGCATTTTTGTCGCGCCAATGCAAAAGGTATAGGAGCTTTGATGAAAATGTCATCAATTTGCGATGACCTTGTCATCATTTAAAAGTGATCAAAAAATCATCCCAGATTTTGTCATAAAGTGACAACAATTTTTTACAGTGCGAGAGTGGGTATTACAATGGCCGGACAGAACGGCGTACAAGTACGTCACGGGAGAGACTCGCTCTTGTGTCCGGGCAGGGGCGGGCCAAGGGGGGGGGGTGCAGAGGGCGGCCATTACACGCGTTGCGAGACGAGCGGGCAGCGGCTCGCCCGGCTCCTCCACGAGGGAAAGAATAAAAAAGGCTCGAGGGTCGTTTCGTTGATGAGAGGGGAAGGAGTTGGGAATGGACGGGGAGGCGAGGCGCGAAGGGGAAGGGGCGTCCGAAATCTGGACGCTCTCTTGACAAGCGGCCGCCCCGTTCGTCGCTGCGCGCGCTCGTGACGTCATGACGGGTGACGTGGGTCGCGGCCAAGAATTACTTTCCGGGAGCGGGTCCGGGAACGCACGGACGCGCCTTCCCGGAAATGTCCCCGCGAGGCCGGCGTAGTGTGTCAGGGCGTCGCCGCGGCGTCGCCCCGGAAGTGACTCGGAAGAGCGATGCGAGGAGTGCACCGCCCTAGTAGCACAGATCAGTCGAAAAATTGTCGATCGATTGTCGGCACCTCGGCTTAAAATTGTCGGTCGACCGTCGGTCCCGACGTTTTTAAATCATCGGAATGGCACACTTTCCGAGATCGTACGACAATCGGCGCCGATGATTTCTCGACATCAGAATGCGATATCACCTCGCTATCCGGTGGTCGATAAATTTTCGTCAGAACGCGGGATAAAAATTGTTTTCCTTCATCGATTTTTGTTAGGTTCCTTCTGCCTGTCCTTTCTAACATGCTGACCATTCTCGCCTCCCCGCCGAACGACGCTTGTGCGCCCGCGGCCGGGAGGAGTTGAACCCCGGTCCTGTAGCTTCGTAGCGCGGACGCTTACCCCGAGACTACCGGATTTGTTGGGGGACGATGCCGCGCGGCTCCGAGCACATGGCCCAGGCGGGCCGCAGCGAGCTGCTGCGTGCGGGGGTTGGGGTAGGCGGGAAGCGCGCGGCTGCGGCGCGCGGTGGAGGGGGGTGCGGAGCGGCCCGCCAAGGCAACCCACGCCAACATCGGGACTTAGAATTTTTGTGCGTCTTGAGAGCGTGTGAACCCTATTGGCGCCGGCTAGTGAGGTTTCCTTCACTTTCCTGGTTTGCGCTCAGCTGGCCGGCTTCACCAGAGATAGCCTGCAGCCCACTTGCATTTGCCCGACGCGCCGCGGACCACTCACAAAGGCCCCGAGAAGCGTCCTAGTACCTCCGTCTCTTAGAGCAGAGAGGATAATCAACTCCCTCACTGCTCGGGGGCGGCCGCGTCGCCTTCCTAGCGCATCGTCGGGCGTGCCACAAATGCGCTCAGGAACTGACCGCCCGGACAACGGCCGATCGTCATCGAGTCATTATCGTAGCGTTGCCGGGAGCACGACCATCGGAGTTTCCTCAAAGTTTCCCCGTCGAGCCAACATCGAGTTCGACAGCTTCTCGACATCGGTCAGTCGCCATCGAGTCGTTATCGCTGCGTTGTCGGGAGCGCGACTTTCGAAATTCCCGCATCGCACCAACATCGGTCCCGATAACTCTTCGACAACGGCCGGTCATCATCGACTGACTATCGCAGCGTTGTCGGAAGCGCGTTATCGGCCAACCGATAGAATGGCGACAACGAGAAATCATCGGCCGCCAAATGTCGACCGCGCGACGATGCGTCGACAGTCGCTCAACAAACGAAATTTAGTTATCGGCTATCGACGTGCCGATACTATTTCGACTGTCGAGCGACAAGTCGGTGTTACTAGGGCGTGCGTCTGGCCGCGCCGCGCTCTCTGGCCTCCCTGGCCGCGACTGCAGAATGATGACGTCCCCAGCCCGCAGCCAGACGCACTATTACGCTCCGCGCGACCTTCGCTGCTGCTAACGTTGACAAACTCGGTGGGAAGTGGAGCGCGGCGCCGCGTCGAGAGAAGGCACGGCATTGTGTCCACAATGTAGCCACATTAGTCGGCAGAGAGGTTGCCAACCAACCCACGAGGCAAGCCACACGGCAACATCTCTGGATGTGGCCTTCGCTCTCGAGAAGTTCAGTTTCAGCTCTTAAAAGGTTTTCGTTTTTGTGCCGGGCAACGCAGAGCGCCCGCGGAGTCCAGGGTGTGCAGGCCCGCGGCGCGCGCTTGCTCGGCGGGCTGGCCCACCCTGGACTCCGCGGGCGCTCGGCCGCCGCGTGGCCGCGTGCAAGGTGTGCAGCGGAGTGCCGCCGCTCTGACCGCGCCTCTTGGTTGCAGGCAACGTGTTCGTGATCGCCGCCATCCTGCTGGAGCGCCACCTGCAGAACGTGGCCAACTACCTGATCCTGTCGCTGGCCGTGGCCGACCTGCTGGTGGCGTGCCTCGTGATGCCGCTGGGCGCCGTGTACGAAGTGAGCCAGCAGTGGACGCTGGGGCCCGAGCTGTGCGACATGTGGACGTCGTCGGACGTGCTCTGCTGCACGGCCAGCATCCTCCACCTGGTGGCCATCGCCCTGGACAGGTACGCCCTGAGCCACACATGACACCGTGTATCAAAGCGGGAGAGGGGTGGCTCTGGGCTGTGGGCTGCAAAATTAAATTCTTGACATCATTTCACACTCCTGCGCCGCGCACTCGCTGCCGCCTCTCTCTTTATTGTGAGCCTGTGTGTATGAGTGTGTGTGTGTGTGGGGGGGGGTGTACGCGCCTCGCCTGTGAGTCCCACAGCTGGAAAAAAAAATGTGGCTCGCTGCCGCAGGTACTGGGCGGTGACCAACATCGACTACATCCACCAGCGGACGGCGCGTCGCATCGGACTCATGATCCTGGTGGTGTGGCTCGTGGCCTTCATGGTGTGCATCGCGCCCATGCTGGGCTGGAAGGACCCCGGCTGGGACGAGCGCGTCACGCTGGACCAGGAGTGCATGGTGTCGCAGGACATCGCCTACCAGATCTTCGCCACGGCCTCGTCCTTCTACCTGCCGCTGCTCGTCATCCTGGGCCTCTACTGGCGCATCTTCCAGACGGCGCGCCGCCGCATCCGGCGCCGCGTGCAGACCTCGGCCGTGGGCGGCAGGGCCGTGCCCGGCGGCCCGTGCGCCCGGAACCCGTCGCAGGGCGGCGTCGTGGCCGGTGAGTCTGGCCCACCGGACGCGCTGCCGGGCGCGCCGACGCCGATGGCGCCGATGGCTCATGGAGGGCTTGGTTGCAGGAGCAGCGGGCGGCAGTGGCGGGCTGGCCGCAGCGGTGGTGGGCATGATCGGCAGGCCGCTCCCCACCATCTCAGAGGCCACCACCACGACCACGACCACCGCCTTCACCAACGTGTCCTCCAACAACACGTCGCCGGAGAAGACGTCGTTCGCCAACGGGCTGGAGGCGGACCCGCCCACCGCGGACCAACTCTCCTGCAGCCCCTACTCGGTAATAAGTCCATCGTCGAAACTAAAAAAAAAGCTCCATTTATGATTTTTTAAATGTCTTTACTTGTTGCTTTTGTAAATAAAAGTTCCCTCAGTCGACTCCCATAAATGATGGACTCGAGTGCGGTCCCTCTGCCACAAGCCCGTCCTAAGCTGTGCATTTTCCTTCCCAGGCGTCGCAGCACCACCACTACCCGAAGCGCAAGAAGGAGGCCATGGACTCGAAGCGCGAGCGCAAGGCCGCCAAGACGCTGGCCATCATCACGGGGGCCTTCGTCATGTGCTGGCTGCCCTTCTTCATCATGGCCATCCTGCAGCCCGTGTGCGACACGTGCTACTTCAACAAGTTCCTGGTGTCCTTCTTCTTGTGGCTCGGCTACTTCAACTCGACGCTCAACCCCATCATCTACACCATCTTCAGCCCCGAGTTCCGGCACGCCTTCAAGCGCCTGCTGTGCGGCCGGCGCGCCACGCTGCGGCGCCGCAACAACCGCCACCTGGCCGGCCGGGGCCGCCAGCTCTAGGCTGCACCGCGTGGGGTGGGTGGGCCGAGTGGACTCAAGTGTAGACATTCCCTTTTTCAACCGTCGCCGCATCCGTCGCCGCGTGTCTTCAACTTTCTTCCCGTGGCACACTGCAGGACTTTAGTGTGAAGGGAAGTCCAAGTTGTGGGAAGGCCGTGTTTCGATCGTTTGCTGCACACCTCTTCCTCAAGTATTCCTTTCATCCCCGCTGGTCCTAGAGGGCACTGTGATTGTCAGGGACAACGGAAACAAAATAAATTTTATGAAAAAGGGTCGGGATCTAGGCGGTGAGGGCCCGCCCGAGAAGCAGGATTCTGTGATGTGGATGTGGGGATCAACATTCCCTGATGATTAGTGGCTGCGATTGATGTTGAGATCAAGTGCCGTGTTGTCTTAGCGCTCTTGCATCAACCAATCCTAATCAGAACCAATCTGTCTGTATATACTGAACCAATCAAAGTGTAAATTTGTTAATAAATTGTTACAAGATGCACATACAATTTTTGTAAAGTATATTTAACTAGACAAGTAAATAAAACCTCGTAGAACAAAAATTAAGAGCCAACTTCCCGAATAGACTTAGAGCAAACAAGAGTAATTTTATGGCAAATATATGTGCTAAAAGAAATGAAATTTTGGAAGTCTCAGTCCAGCTGGTAAAACATGTTATTTTCAATCAATTCCGGAACATTATGGGCGTTTCTGACAACAAAATTTGAGAATACTGATTTTTCCAGCGTACTACCTAATTTCAGTACAGTGGGTGCAAAGTCTGCAGACAGACAAAGGTCGTTTTTGGAAGAAAAGGGACATTATTAGCCAATTTATTTCCTCTGTTCTTTCAGTCCTTTTTATCATTTGTTCCATGTAGACTTGATGACCCCCAGATAGCTTGTTACTTTTTTCTCCCTTTGGCCTCTATTTGGTCTAAATAGAAGAAGGGCAGAATTTCTGAATGGGGTCACCAGGATAGCCCGTCCTCAGCACAAATATCGATTGAGAGGTGTAAAATGATAAAAGAAGGCAGCTGGAGTTTTTAAATCTAAGCTGTTGTGTCTCATACAAAACTAACTTTTTATTAAATTATGAAGTAAAATAGGTAGCTGCAGTGCCCTTCAGACTTAGTTATATTTGTTGTAATAATTTATCAAACATGGCGTCTACCACAATGATCCCAGTTCTTTTTAACAACTGATTGGAACAATGAAAATATAAATTTCACTTAATGCATTGAGAGGAAAGTTATGAAGCTTTTCACACACCAGTGTGTCTAGATTGAACCTGTGGTACCTTTATTGTGTAAGACTGTCACAATTAGACTTAGAGTACCTGATTACCCTGACATACATAACAATATTTGGCAATAAACCAAAGTTATTTACATGTTGAACGTTGAACATTAAAAATGTTACTATAGCATGGCTGCATGTCACTTGTTCCTTTTAGCAAAATTTGTTTTCTTAATGGAATGTGATGTACAATCAAGTGTTCTGTGACGAGGTGTGAACATTCAAACACAAGTAAAGAAAAGAAGAACTTAATGTAAGTGCAAATGTTTTATTTTTCCCTTTAATAATACAAGGGGGAATGAGAAGTGGACTCATTCATAGAATAATTATTACTTTTGGATATGTAAGAGACATAGTTAAAATGCAATAATATTGTTCTTCAAGTAAAATTAGGCATATAAGGCAAGATTTAAAACAAAAATGAGATTTTCTATAAGTGACCAAGCCCACAACATATAGTAAGAAAGACCCGACAAAACAAAGCTAAAAGCTTTCTTGCTTAACACGTGGTTTTGACCCCAGGAACTAGGAACATACAGAGAGGAACTGAACAGGTTTTCAGAATTAATTTGTGAATGTACTGCAAGGCAAGAAAAATTGCACACCTCGTATTCCTGAAAGCCTAAAGATTACTATCTCTTAATAGAAAACACTGGACAAGTTTGAGAAAACGCTGTAGTACCCAGAGTTGTTGATAGTAACTCCCCATCGAAGACTCTGCATACTATACAGCAATTAACACAAGAAAAACACAAGTATAGAGACACAAAACAGAAAGGAAAATAAATAGAGGAAATGTTATTTAGATGTAGACATAAGCCTATGGAACATTACATGAGAACGAAAACTTTTGCTCAAAAAAAATCCTTTGGTCTAAAGCCTACTTCTGAGATCAAATACCATACATTATTCATCAAAAGAATACAATCTCAAAAGAAAACACATACTTTAAGATTGTGTGCAAAAGTAACAAATGCATTCCCCAACTTGGCACAGTAACACAGCTTGTCATGGAATTTAAAAAGAATCAAAATACATACTAGATAGAAATCACATAAAACAAACAAGAGGAACACAAGCTAGACAATGCGATCTCTTACAGGGATTTAACAACCTATGTTTGAATGTCAGAAAAATAGTTGCAAAGCCTTTGCAAACAAGTAGCAGACGAGTAACAGTTTTGAGGTAACTCTTCAATTTCATTTCAGAAGTATAGTCTAGTTAGTAAAAAGGAGGAGTCCGCAATAGTAAAAATACCAAAAGGCAAGATATGAGGCCTGCAAGTCCAAAAAAAAAAAAAAAACATTAGCAAACTCCAGGATGTGACACTTAACTCCTCATATGCATAGCATGCAGTGTTAAAAAGTGCTCAAAATCAACAGGTTGGCTATCAATAAAATGAGCTGTCAACATTAAAACAAGAGAAGAAAAACAAAAGCTCCCAAAAATGTCGACTAGAGAAGGGGGTAAAAAAAAAACAAACAAAAATTCAAACCATAAACCACTAGAATAATTATGTATTAGGTATGTTGGCCTCCGATTTTCATGCAAGCATCACAAAAAAGTACACAGCAGGGAAAAATGGTAAAAGCTCCATACAGTACCACTAGAATAAATTTGAACAGACCAGACAACTGACTAGGACCACAATGTCACCCAGCAAATAGTTAATATTACAAAATGTAACATAAAACTCTGTGCCGAAAATTCTAGAATGACTATCAAAAGATAGCAAAGACTTCCTGAATTTTTACATTCATCACAATTACTGTTAGAGGTCAAAATTTGTGATTTCTACACTAACTATTCAACTACATTACATATTCTAACATTGCTGGAAAATAATTCTGATGACATCAAATAAACCTATCACTCCTGACAGAACTTGGAATGTACACAACTATTGTTAACAGATGCACTAAATTCGTTGTGAGCATAAATTTTTCAGTGAATCAATTTATACTTTCTTACCTCATTTGAGCTCATTCATTCCAACATTAGGAAGCTGCAAATAAATAAAACAAATAAGTTGTCTCTTGATTTATCAGCCACAACTCTTCTACCCTACCAAGGTACAAATTAACTTTTCGATTGTCATCCACGATGTAAAACTAACAAAGTACAATTCATGAAGGTTGAATCAATCCACGAGGTTAGTCTGCATTTTCTTCTCCCACAAAAAAAGTTCAGATGACAAATGTAACACCAATAAGACACAGTAGACAACGCAACAACAGAGTATTCTAGGAAATAAAAAAAAGACACACACTAGTTGAAAGGAAGAAAAAATTGTGTAATGAGTTAAGTCTATCATTCATCACCCTGTTTTGAATTCTAAAAGGCCACTCAGTTCAGTGTCAGTCCCAACAATATATTTTCTCTTTCAGGCAGTGTGCAAGCTTGTGACATTTACTTACATACTTAATAAAATGTAAAAGATCATCAAAATAAATACTATTTAAAGTAATAGTACAAAAAGTATTGGGTCAAAAGACTGAATAAGAGCAACTTCAATACAACGTTGAGACATTCAGACATTACTTTTATCCCATTACTGACAAAAGCAAAAACAAGATTTTAATTCACGAATCAGCTGTTTAGATTGGACATTCTTCTAGCACTGTCAGTTAATTGTATGGAATAGAGTACTACTGCTAACACCTTAAAAACATACTACAGCTAAAATAATGAATAATTTCAAAAAGGAAAGAAAAAAGGGGCAAGCTCTTGTGATGCAAACAATATTATGCAATAAAAATGGGTTTATGCATCAGATGGTGCATCGAGACCACAGATCATAGCCTTCATGACACTTGCAGCAGCCAAAGCAGCATATGGCTGCCACTCAGAACGACGAGCGCCATCCTTGTAATCAGCGATACCTCTCAATACCTGCCGAAGAGCCATAAATTAGACTATTTCGGTGCTCGGGAAGATTCAAGACAAATTTTAGGAAATTTAACACTTACGGCAAAGCTGTCTCGACAGTTTCCTTGCACACTCTCAATCACAGCATCAAATTCACAGTCATATGCCAGGGCACCGTATTTGGCAGAAAACATTTGTCGCAGCATGTCCTCTCTTGCAACTTTGCGGCCAGAGGCGATTGAGCCTAAATGAATACGAGGACATCCTTCCTGCCTGAAACGAGATTTAAATTGAAACCTCCTCCATGAAGTGGGCTATGGTAAGCAGGTCCAATTCTTACCTCTTGGTAACTCCTTCAGCCGGAGAAGGATGAGCCACTTCAATTACATCCCGTTCCCCAATAGACATAAAAAGCTTGTCAGATTCAGAATCCGGCCTTGAAAAATCATGCTCATGTTCACTGGAAGTAATGCCTTTCAGACTCTCATTTAAGTATTTCATCCAAGGTACAGATTCTTCCTCCTGAAAAAAGAGGGAGATACCAAATCAGATTGAACACATCTTCAGAAGGACAACTCCAAGAAAAACTATTATTGAACAAACCTGAGATTTGAGTTGTGCTGCAATGGACTGAAGAACCATATTACTAGGACAATACTCCTTTGTCTCAAATTCAAAATCTCCATCAGCTTCATTACATCTGACATATCCACAGTAGGTGTAGATATACTTCTTTTTACCATTTGAGTTATCATTAGGATGAGAAACAACCACATCACCCAATCGCACATGCTTGGTATAGTCAGTGTAATGAGGGACACCGCCTCCAACACCCACCAGGAAAACATAATCTACCTTCTGGAAGGTTCCTGAAAAGTATTGATGAAATTAAATTAAAAGTCTGAATCTGGTTTGTAATAAATTTGACTGACAAAACAGCCAAAACTTACCCAGCAACCTGGTGGTGGTATTTCCTGCAGCTGTCATGGCCTCTCTGGTGTGACCAACACTAGGGAGTTTGGTGCTAACAATACGATGGGCACCAATATTGCCCAAAGTATAAACATTGGATTCTCCTGTAAAATCAATGCTCACATATTACAAAAGATAAAAAAACTACTACCTACAGGCATTTTGAGACCTCAAAAGCTGTAAAAATAGGCCATTACACAAACCAACATTTAGACACACAATATGCACAATAACGCCCTGCACATAGACATGAAGCAGTAAAGCATGAAATGAGGGTACACAAGAGCCACCCTGATCACAAAATAAAATAACAGTACCCTAAAGACAAGACCATGTAATTGTTGTCAAGTTGGTGAGGATGAGGGGAGACAAAACACAATAATACCATAAGCAATTTCCCAAAACACAAAGAGGATAATCCTGCTCTTAAACCAAAGAATTGGGAACCATTTGTAAAGAAGATGAATGTAGATCACAAGATGACAGGACATTTTACCACAGACAAAACCCAAGTCAATTGATGCAAGTAAGTAGAAGCCATGCACAATACTGCTCATCGCCTCAAGAATCAGGGGCTTACCAAATCGAGTTGGTTTATAAAAAGTTCCATCAGGAAGTTGAACTGCTGGAAGACCTGAAGAAGTGTAATACTCAAAACTGAGTAGGTGCAAAGCATACAGATTCATACTCAAGAAGATTAGACTCATGCATTACTGTAAGAAACTGGTCATGCTTTCAGAAAGAAATTCAAATTTCAGAAGTACAATGAAATAAAACCATGCACGTGCATGAAAGTTTTTAAGTTTCTAAAAGAGACAACATTCTATTGGTTCAAACCAAGCATTAAAAAAACTCAAGTTAGAGGTAGATTCATAGTGGCTCCAGACAAAGTTCACTAATCATAGATTATGCCGAAGGCCACCTAGAGAAACAATTGATACACCATTATTAGCTCGGCTTACCCTGGAAAAGATGTTGTTAAGAGGATAGAAAAATACAAGGAAAATGGACGAATCATGCCACAGCTAATATCAGCTACTATGTTACAAGAAAAGACTTACATTCGGGAAGAAAAAAGAAAGGGAGTTAAGAAATTATATCATCCCCAACATGCCAACTTACCCACTGTGGTGTACCGCACAAATGTTTCCTTGTTCTCAAGCATTGCATCTACTGCAATTTTCTCGCAATACTGTGCAGTTATAACAGCAATTGTGGGCTGTTTGGCACTCACCATTGTTGGCATTTGCTTGACAATCTACAAACACCATTTATTTAGAAAACTTTCTAAAATTTGCATTAAAATTGTAGGTCTTTTATGAAAAGCTTGCCTGTATCTCTGAGTCCGCCTGTCCAACTCTTGTATAGGCCCCATGTTCGAGAGCCTTCACAAGCCCTTTTGTTTGAAGCTGGTCTATGCATGATGCTACCAGTTCCACCTCCCACCCATGTGAGCTAGGAGGGACAGAATAATAAAGATTGACATTATAAGTCTCTTTTGTCAACTTAACAAGTGTAGATGATGAGAGTATGGGTGCTTACTTTGCAATATCTTGAAGTGCGATCGGATTAGGATAGGATGACTCAATCAGCTCAAGAACCTTTTCCTCCGTCAGTTCTACTTGCTGTCCAAGAATGCTTTCGTCAGCTGACACTGAAAGATAACATCAAAGTAAATGAACTTAGGCATTCATTTAAAAAAATGTGTTGCTTGAGGGACTTACAAGGTCTAGTTGGTGGGGCAGCCGCCTCAAGTTGCCGCAGTTCAATCTCAAGACGTCGAATGCTGGGGTAACGGTGCTGCATTAACTTCATGAGCTTTTTTATAAAACCGACATAGTCTGCAAATTGAAAATTGTAGTTGGCATAAAATGTGATACAGAACAAGAAAAGGAAATTCCAGACCTTCATAGCTAAAAGAATTTTTACCTCTCGGAAATTCTTGAGGGCTAACCAATTCCTTGAAAAACTCCTGGGCAACTTGAGGCTGTTGCCAGTCAGGTAAAGAGGATATGAACCAGAACTGGAGCAGCCTGCTCTCCTGTGTGTGGTTTCCTGTTTGTGCATTTACAAGGAAGACACGGAACTCGAGGGATAGTTGCGCTGGTATTTCACACACAAGATCTGAAACACATTTTGAAAAATGAATGATTCTATGTTATGCAAGTCTTACAAAATTGGGATGTCTCAATGCTTGGCAGTTAATTTAAGACAGGTTCGAACTTACCACTTTGAGCAGTTTTGTTTATAACAATGCCTTTGTGATCTCCTCCAGCAACATGCATTGTTCCATCGCCATTCAGAGTTGACTTACTCTTCCTTTCAATTATTAGTGTAGTGGAGTTGGCTGTTTTACATTTTGGAGTCATGACAATTTGATCTGAAAATTCAAAATTGAAGATAACTTGATGGAGTAATTTATTACAATGAAGGACAAAAATTAAGTTCTTTACCTGCAGGTGATTCCTCCATTGTTACTTATATTTGTTTAGACTATGGGCAATAAACACCTATAATGAAACAGAGAAAGCCTTGTCCAATTAAACAGACTCAGAAAGTCAAACATAATCACCAAACACCAGGTCTGAGTCGAAAGTTTGTCAAGCAATGAAAACCTTGAAGCTAAACATGTACAGTAATAATTGGAAGCGGAGCAGAAAGTTTCAGTTCTGAAGGCTGAGGACAAAATATGGAAACTAGGGCCATGATTCATGCTCCTGATGAGCTCATGTGAGTCATCATCATCCCATCTTAGTCATCAACCATACCATGGCAATTAAGAGGGAAATATGGACAGAAAGCGAAAAAGGAAAGTCCCTCACAAACTAGGACACGGAAAGACAAAACCATATATATTTTGTGCATGTTTTGACAAGACAGCTGTAATGCAACTCTGATGTTACCTTGAGCCACACCTTTGTGATAAGGTCCTTGAAACAGCTTTCTCAGACGACTGGCAAGAGATGAAACGTGGCAGAGCTTGCTATAACGATGGGTGCCAGCAATAACGAGATCAATTAGGAATCAATATTGATTGAGAGAGTTTGAAGAGGTTGTCGGAGTTCAAGCAACGCCCACCTCCAGCGCGAAGTACTGCATCCACTGCAACCGCCACTGCACCGCTTAGGCCCGCTTTGTTTTTTCGATGGCTGCGGGACAACAGCTATATGAGAATTCGTCCTGCACTCATTCACTTTGTGAGATTGACTTATGGCTGATTTCACCGCTTTAGTATAGCTGTCTTGTGAAACGCAATGTTTTTTGATGAAAATAAAAGCGAAGGACAGTTTTTTAAATATATTTTAACGACATCGTTTAGATAGTGAGTGACGGCAAATAGGCAAGCAGAACCAGAAACTTTTCATAGCAAACGTTTCCAGCTTCGCTGTTTCTCCAGAGCGCAACTTGATGTCACTAAATGACAAGAGCATCGCTTTGGTTTTCAAAAAACGAAGTAAGAAATATTATCCAACGTTTCATAAATGGATCTTATTTTGTTTTGAAAACTTGCCCTCACGAAGGGGTTTAGTTGGGAGGAGTTGGAGAGGATGGGCGATTTGGTCGTAGGTTGGCAACAAATCTCCGCATTGTTATCGCAGGTGACCAATGACAAACAAGCTGGTCGGTGATTTGTCGCCCTCCCAGGTTGGGTGCCCTATGTCCTAGGGACTCTAGGTACTCCATCACAACAAATGAAATTACGCCAACAGATTGTGAACATCGAAACATCTTCTGCTAACTGCATCTCCGCTTAAACTTAGCCTATGCTGGCCGGGAGTGATCTCCATAAGTGTCAAAAAAATTTTACGGTCCAAACAGAGACGATAACTGATCGCAACAAGTATGATGAAAGAAGACATTTGCCTAGAATATTTGTGCCTAATGGAACTTGAAGCTGATAACATACATTCGTGACTCCATGGCAGTGCTAATGGTTGAGGACAAGAAAGAGTGATGTTTCTTTTACATTCTGTTTTCGTCAATTGTGGCTTGTATGACAACGAATGTGTCAAGGACTTTATAACCTAATAATTTATGTCACTTTTCTGATTTCCTTGGGAAAGAATGAATGTATGGGAACATATGTTGAAAAATGATTTCACAAGCAGGCAACATGAAGCTTGGAATGCTATTATTGACACTCTTCTTTGCCGGTTCAAGAGTGACAGCCGCAATCAGTCCACTCGCCGTAAGTATTTTCAAAGTCACCCCTTGTTTTCTATTGCCCTAAACCTTTCATGTCTTTGATCTCGTTTGAAGCTGGCTTACATCATTACATTCTTTGTTACAGACCCCTAGCACTAGTCTTGTAAGAGAATACCAAGATGATCGTCTTCTGTTGTTATCAACACTTGATGGCTCATTGTATGCTGTTGATCGTCTCACTGGTATCACTCAGTGGCAGTTAAAAGATGGTAAATGCCTCAATATTTGACACTTTCTTCTACCTTTTCACATGTCTCACATTTTTTCTTTTCTTGTTTTAGAACCTGTTGTTAAAGTTCCTGTTGATGCATCGAAAGCAGTAACGTTAGTATCTAAAACACCTAAAAATAGCAGCTCCAAAATTTGTGTTAAAGTAAATAATAAAGTGTTTGTTTCCATTCCATCAGACCAATATTTTTGCCTGACCCGAAAGATGGCTCATTATATGTTTTGGGAGGATCTGAAAGGGAAGCATTGAAGAAATTGCCTTTTACAATACCTCAGCTTGTGGCCCAGTCTCCATGTCGTAGCTCGGATGGAATCTTATACACTGGTATGTTCCATTTGACCACTGCTGTTCAAGTTTTTTTTTTTTTCTTCAAAGAATCCTTTATTTTATGTCTAAATTTATTTATAGTAAAATAAATCTTTACATTCTTTAGGGAAAAAGATGGATACGTGGTTTTCGGTTGATTCGAAGACTGGTGAGAAACAACCTGTGCTCAGTTCAGATGGACAGCATGTCTGTCCTTTGTCAGACTCCAAAGGCAATTCATTCTATATAGGCAGGACAGGTAATAAATTTACTGGCATCTTGGAATGTTCATGTACATCCAAATATTTGCATGGTTTTAGTCTCAGAATTACTTGAATTGTTTGCCTTTTGTACTTCCTCCCCCTTTAAATCTGACTTCAATGGTTTGGTCTAGAATACAACATAATTATGCTGGATAGTAAGCAAAAAGAACGCAAATGGAATGTGACCTTTTTTGACTACTCTGCAAACACTATGGACAGTGAACTGCTAAGTAATTATGGTAGGTATTAGGTAAATTAATTGTGTTACATTGCATATCAAATAATGTAGATTTTCACTCTATTTACATTAAAACTTTTTAGAAATGGTGCACTTTATGGGAAGTTCTTCTGGCCGGGTCATTACCATGGATCGACGGACTCACCGCCATTTGTGGTCCAGTAAATATGGATCACCGGTTATAGGAGTTTATCTCCTTGATTCAGAAGGACTAATATCTTGCCCCTTTACAAGTGTTGCGGAAGAGACCCTTGATGCGTTGGCTGATCAGCTCAAGTCAACAGCTCCATCAACCTGGCTAAGCTCCGACCAAATGAAACTCAAGTAAGTTCCTCCAATATTTTGGGTAGGCGACAGGAGGGGAATATAATGTTCCTATTTTTTGGTGTCACATTTCTATTTTTGTAGATCCACATTGTATGTGGGTGAACATCCGTTTGGCCTGTATGCTCTCCCTTCACTTGTTGATCAAAGTGTTGCCACTGTCAATCATTTGAACTTTGGGGCACTGTTGATCGAGGGTCCAAGAGAAGGTTCCACTGTAGGCAATGTTGGTGACAGCATTCAACACAATCCTGCGAGCTCCAATTTGAAGGACCTCCAAAATAGCTTAGATAATGTGTTGCCAGCAATGAAAGACATGGATGTGACACCATCATATCCTCTTATCATACTGGGTAAGATCTTGTCCACGCATTAATTATTGAAATATTTTTATCATTGGACTTGCATTCACTGACTATTTTTTACAGGTCACTATCAAACACCATCTTTTAGTGAAGCAGTTGTGCCTGATGGACAGAAAACAAGTGCAATGATCCCTCTACCTAGACATGTGGTAAATTTTGATTGGGAGCTGGAGAATGAAACTGGTGAACATAGCCATGAGGACAAAAGGGGGCCAGGTAGTCACAAACCAGGTCCCCCTCAAGTAAAGACCACTCCAAATTCGGATAATTCTTGTTGGGATGAGGTATGTTGCTTTGTTTCCCAATTTAGCTGAATTTTTGTAAAATATTTGTACCATATGCCTTGTTTATTAACAAATCATTTGTAGGTGGTGAGAGGCAACTTCTCTACTGTGTTCACTCCAGAATGCATTAAATTTATGTACTCTGGACTAAAAATTTGGGTAACTCAACAAGAAAATAAATCATTGAAAATAGCTATGGCACTTATTATTATATCTATGGCAGCGTTATTTTGTTATGTACGAGGAAAGGTAGGGATCCTTATAATATTTTTTATTAGCTGTAAGCTGCTCTGTTTAATCTCATTGTCTTCTCATGGTCTTCAATAGATGCGGGAGATTCACCAAATGTCTCAGAGTTCTCAAAGTGGCATAGTGGATTCCTTTACTCAACCATCTGAAGTACATGGGCGAGGTGTTTGTGTGGGAAAAATTACATTTTTCACAACTGAAGTTCTTGGGAAGGGGTGTGAAGGCACATTTGTTTATCGGTAAGACTGTAATGTCCAGTTATTATCTATTGTTCATCAATTTTCTAAATTTTGGTTATATTTTATGAGAGTTTATTTTGTTTTTAGAGGCTTGTTTGATGGACGCAATGTTGCTGTCAAGAGGCTACTGCCAGAATGCTTTTCGTTGGCAGATCGTGAAGTGGCATTGCTAAGGGAATCTGACCAGCATGCTAATGTGATAAGATATTTTTGTACAGAGCAGGATCATCTTTTCCGGTACATTGCACTTGAGTTAGCTGCTGCAACCCTGGCAGATTTGGTTGAAGGTCGCATTGTCTTAGGAAGCAATGATCTTCCTTCAGGGCTGACCACAACTGAAATAATAAGGCAGGCTACATCAGGAATGGCACATTTGCATTCTCTTGACATAGGTAAAAATTTAAATTCAAGTGTAATTCATAGAAATGTTTTGTTTTTATTTTCTGTAATTTAGTTTTTTTTCTGTTTTTTTTCTTTAACAGTTCACAGAGACATTAAGCCTCAAAATGTTCTTTTATCAGTCCCAAATGCTCATGGGGAAGTAAGAGCCATGATCTCTGACTTTGGTCTTTGTAAGAAACTCCAAAAAGGACGAATGTCCTTCTCCAGAAGATCTGGTATAACAGGCACTGACGGTTGGATAGCTCCGGAAATGCTTTCTGGTTCTGGGCGCACGGTAATCTACAACTTTTATTACTTTTGAGGGGTGGCAGTTTTATGATCTAATCAGTAGGAGATTTGGCCGTGCTGTTGTGTTTTACTGTATCTTTTGTTACCAGACTTGTGCTGTTGATGTGTTTTCAATGGGGTGTGTGCTTTACTATGTAAAAACATCAGGAAAGCACCCATTTGGTGATCCACTCAGAAGGCAGGCTAACATTTTGAGTGGAGAACCCAGGTATGTTGTACAGAAAGTTGCCTGTCTTGAGGTATGTGTCATTGTTTTTCATTTTATTATATTCTTATTGTTATTTCCACAGGCTAAATGACTTGAACAGTTCTCAACTTGACCAGCTATTAACTGGCACCTTGGTAAAATGTATGCTTAGTTGGGAACCTTTGGAGCGCCCACCTGCCGAGGCTGTCCTGTCACATCCTCTCTTTTGGAGCAGAGCAAAAATAATGTCGTTTTTCCAGGTATGTTTCGGTTTTTTTTTTTTGTAGAATAAAAAATGCTGATGGCATTTTATAATATTTCTTAATTCCAGGATGTCAGTGATCGTGTGGAAAAAGATGAACCAGCAACAAGCACTGCACTTCAGGCCCTGGAGGCTGATGGTGCTAGAGTGGTAAGAGGCGACTGGAGAGTGCATATTTCGGATGAAGTAGCCCAAGATCTGCGCCGTTACCGTAACTACCGTGGATTGAGTGTCAGAGATTTGTTGAGAGCTTTACGAAATAAGGTATTTGAAAATTTGTTGAAAGAAAATTTTGTAAAGTAGTGTATTTAATAGAAAATTAATGTGTGCTCTTTCACCTATTTTTTAGAAACACCATTATAGAGAATTGTCCTTAGAAGCACAAAGGAGCCTAGGTGCAATACCAGATCAGTTTGTAATGTACTGGATGGACCGCTTTCCACGGCTACTTCTCCACTCCTGGCTAGCTATGCAAATTGTTCGCCATGAACCAGTCTTTAGGCCATATTACCATATTTCCCACACATTTCCTCCCTCTCAGGTATACTTGAAATACTTCACTCGGTTGTGATGCAGAAAGGTCCACCTACTCCTTAATATCCTTTTCATCCTCCTGCTGCTTAAGATTTGAAAACGAATTCATGGTATTGTTGCAGGTTAGCATAGCAGCTGATAATGATTGGGAATCTACTGTAACTCTGGATGCTGTTGACTTCAATACTGTGACTTGGCAAAATTTGAAAGACAAAAGTTCTCCGAAAAGCAAGAGAAAATCACCAGGAAATAGCAAGAAAACTTTTAGCGGAAAAGAGTCTCCGAAAAAAGATGCCCGCACAACTCAGAGAGATAATCAAATTGACTGGCGTCGCAGGTAAGTGTTTGTATTGTAAAATATTTAACCAAATCTGTGTGTGTATTTATTTATGTTCCATTCATTCTTATTTGTCTTTCCTTTAGCAGAGATGTCATCGATGACAAATCAGCTGCAGAGAACTGGAGAAGTGAATACAGGAAACTTAATGTGGAAGAGGATAATGTAAACCAGGATATGGGTGCAAATTCTGCCTTGCCAAAAGTTCTTGAGAAAGAGACATTGAATAAACAGGTGTAAAAGAGGCAACTATTAAGTATAATTGAGTAAAGGTCTTTGAGATGACTCTTGCCCATTCCATGTGTTTATATACTTTAATTCAGCTTAAAATACGGTGGATCTCAACAAAGGAATTCAAAATACAGACCAGTCAATTAATGAAGCATGTCCTGTTTAACATATTTGTTTGAGTTCAGATTTGGTGTGTTGTTGAATTTTCCTGGTCCATTTTCGAATTTCTACTGGAAGGTGGAATACTTTTAAACTTTGACTTGTTTTGGATTTGTAATAGATTGCTTAAAGTGCAGTGTGTGTACTTGTGTGTAGTTTTCTTGTTTGTTCATTTGTTTTGCAATTTTTCACTGAACACTTTTAGCTTACTATTTAACCTTTGTGGTAAGAAAACTGTCACCAAGGTGTTTTCCTCGTCATTAGAGAACTTGACCAGAACGGCACTCAAAAGCCATAACTGACTCTGTGCAATTTGATGGTTAAAGATATGTTTAAGGCTGTGTCAAATTCTACTGGGGTGACAGGTGAAGTATTATATTATTACTTAGTGCTCTTCATGAGCAGAAAGACTGCAAAGTTATACCATCTTTTAGAAATGTTGTGAGTCACAAGTATACCACTGTTTTGTGTTAGCATCAGGATTGACTTTCACATAATCAATTTATTTTAACTTGAGATGTCACCAATTAAGATAGGACTGGCTATTATTCAGAAACAATGAGGCATCTTTGTGATTTGTTGCTAAGTTGAATATATGTAACACTGGACCAGTACATGTCGTTTATTTAGAAAAATAAGCATTATATTGTAATTAATATAAAAGTGATTCAAACTGTGATAATTTAAGTTTAGGTATTAACATTAAAATATTGAAGTTAATGGTTCATCTAATTTTTCTACCTCAAGTTAAACATTATAAAAATACTTCAGTAAAATACAAGAACACTAGGCATTCTGATGACCTCTTGATGTCTCCATGCGATTGGGATCAGCCCAGTCAATGATCACTTGAGGCCCGAACACTTCATTCTTCTTTGGAATCAAAGATCTCCTGGCCATAGCCGCTTGCCTGTGAGAAGTGTAGGTCACAACGGCATATCGATAGGGTATGTAGGGATCTTCAAGTCTTCTTCCGAGAGGAAAGAGCTTGACATTTTGGACACCGTTGGTCATTTGGTAGAGCCATGACCGGAGGAAATTTTCCTGCGGATAGACAAAGTCAGCAAGTCAGTATAACAATGTGGAGAGAACAACATGACATGGGAATCTACAAAGACGTTCCATCATACTTACCAGGCCTGCTGAGGCCATCAGTCCTCCAATAAAGAGTCGCCTGTTATTCACGCTGGGAAGAACCCCAATAGGTTGGCCTTTCCTTATATGAAAGTTATTCATTGTT
The DNA here is from genome assembly GCA_030522485.1 of Stenchaetothrips biformis. Taxonomy (NCBI): domain Eukaryota; kingdom Metazoa; phylum Arthropoda; class Insecta; order Thysanoptera; family Thripidae; genus Stenchaetothrips; species Stenchaetothrips biformis. The sequence continues at coordinate 7,481,160 of CM060090.1, read as the reverse complement.
TGTACCGCCCGTTGAGCAGTTTGCGGATCACAGTACGAGATAAATGCGAAGCCACGATTCGTGCCACTGAAGTTCATCATAAGCCGTATCTCAAAAATCGGACCAATTTCCATGAAGGGTGGCGCCAGCTCATCTTCGTACAGGTCTCTAGGGAGTCTTCCGACGAAGACTTCTGAGCCCTCAGGGGGTTGAAATTCCTCCTTCCACAGGGGGTTGAAGAGCTTGCGTTGCCCGTGCACTTGAGAAAGTACGTATCCCGTATTCGGCCCAATCCGCTTCTCCAGAGCCGCCCTCACCTCCTCAGTGGACGGTGGACGGACACTCATCGAATTCATCATGCTTCCCACACTTCACTGACGATCTCTGTCAGATTGTCAACACGACCGGCGACTAGCTGGCACTGGCACTGGAAGCCGCTGGCAACTGGTGGCTGTTGATGGCGGTGGAACACGAGCGCGAGTAGCGCGAGCCCCCGCAGCGCATGTCATAAACAACACCAGCAACAAAACAATCAGTGTAGGGGCGCAAACAACCAGTCTCGCCGCTGTTCACTCATCTCTGAACGGTGACGTGACGTAACCACATGAGTACACAGAGTTTTTGTTCGTTTGATGTGTGCGGAGGGATGATGCTAATACAAGGAAAAGTTCTAATGGATTTTCATTGATTCGCAGAAGAAAAATTGAATGGGCATGGGCTTTCCCAACAATACGAATTTAGGTTGGCAGCGGAAGTTTTCGAAACTTGGTCAAATGGGTCAGAAAGGTCACATCAAAGTTTTTGTGTATCATCGTTGACTGTTGGACCTGGGCGTTTCTATTTAAGACTTTGAACTGGTATTTATTTCATGTATGCCACTTAAATCTTGAAAAGGATTTTCTGGTCAGAAAACTATGATTGGCAGCACTGTTTAGGTGGTGGTGGCGGTGGGGATGCCCAACAACAAAAACAACAACACGAGGAAGAAAGAAAAAAAAAAAGAACAGAAAACAAAACGCACAGCGTAGCTTAAAGCGCAGCGAGCGTAGCAAGTTGCCGCGGAATTCCTTATGTTTCTGTCAGGTTATGTCCATTGTTTGTAAAAAGCTTTACGCTCATTTAAATCGTGTTTTGATCTGCTGCCGACCAACGATGGTCGTGTCGCCGTTCAACTCAGGTAATGTTGTCTTGCGAGTATGTGTTGTTGCCGTGTTGATGCCTGCGGGCCTGTGTCAAAGCATCCAATTTCCCATTTTTTGTTTAGGGCGGCTGCCCTTCAACCAGAGACCGTCATCGCCTTTACCCACTATTATTCGTGAAGTAGAAGGAGATCTCTTCACGGCGAGACGAGACACCTCTTTGGCACATTGTGTGAGCTCCGACATGAAAATGGGAGCAGGTATTGCAGTTCACTTTCGGTGAGTCTTAGAAAATTTTCCCAAGTCATTTTTCTACAGCTTTTGTGCATTTTCCTCTAATCTGTTTAATACCTTCTCCAGTTTGCGCAATCGTAAATGTATGTCATTAAGTTTTGTTTCTGTTTGTTGCAGGGCAAAATTTGGGCGTGTAGACGATCTTCTGAGTCAAAAGAAAACTGTTGGAGAAGTGGCCTATCTGAAAGACAGTCAAAGATTTATCTTCTATCTCGTGACAAAGAAAAGGTACTTTCACAAGCCTACTGAAAAGACTCTGCATCGCTCTCTTTTGGATATGAGAGACAAATGCCAGAAGTTAGGTGTCACAAAGTTAGCTATGCCTCGCATTGGCTGTGGTCTAGATGGATTAAAATGGCCGTCAGTATTCCACCTTCTGAAAGAAGTATTTGAGAACTGTGGCATTGAAATCACTATTTACAGTATCCCGGATAAGAAACGGAAGTCAGTGACACCACATCTAAACAAATCTCAAGAGAACTTCCGTAAATTTTTTGAGCCGAAGGAGCCACATTCCCTGCCAGAAAATGCTATGAATTCCAAGCGTAAATTCCATACGGATTCCCTTGAAGAAAATTCATACATGCCGAAAAGAATGAAGCATTTGACTGTCAGTTCTCATGACAGAAAATTTATAGCTGTAGATGACTTTGATGCCCGTTCCCCTTCAAAGAAGAAGTCTTCTGCCAATCTGAGCTCTGAAACAAGTTTGTCGTTCATCCACAGAGAAGCAGATTTGGGGTCTGATAATCTTGATGCCGAAGCTCTCAGTTCCTTTTCTGGAGACTGTCCATTCCAATCAAGTCCCAAGAAGAGAAATATAACTGTCAGTTCTCAAGACCGAAAACCTGTAGCTGATGGTTACTTTCATGCCCCTTCCCCCTCCAAGAAAAAGTCTTCTGCCAAGAGGAGCTCTGAAGCAAGTTTCCCAACTACCTGCAGAGAAGTAGATCTTGAGTATGATAAATTTGATATTGAAGCTCTTAGCACTTTCTCTGGAGACTGTCCATTCCTAACAAGTCCTACGAAGAGCCCACAAACCAACAACAACCTTGAATTAAGTGAGGAAAATTCAATACATTTGCCTGATCAGAAAAGGGCAAAATCTATATCCTCTTCACCATGTAGGGAGTATATGGAAGTGACAACTGCGCCATCATCATCAAAGAAACATAAAAGAAGATCCTCCTCTAAGAGTCACAGTGAAGAGAAAGTTAAGAAAGAAAGAAAAACCAGATCTGCATCCAAGAGTCACAGTGAAGAGAAAGCAAAGAGAGAAAAGAGAAGATCATCTTCCAAGAGTCGCAGTGAAGAGAAAAGTGAGAAGAAAAAGAGAAGATCATCCTCCAAGAGTAGCAGTCGAGAAAAAGTCAAGAAAGAAAAGAGAAGGTCATCTAAGAATTGCAGTGAAGAGAAACTTAAAAAGGAAAAACATAGATCCTATGGAATTGTAATGGGACCTCTTGATTCTGATACCTCTGAAAGCAGTCAAGCTAAAGCTCATGTAGTCAGTGAACGGTTTCCTTCATTTAACAAGAGAAGGCCCTCTAAAGACCTAAGTGATTCTTTTGACGAATCAGCTGAAATGAAACGTACATCTCTTAATGTCACATCTCTACAAGAAAATGCAAATCGCCCTCGATCAAAGTCCTCTTTGGACCTGCCAAGTGATGAAGACACGGTGTATAGAAGAAGAGAAACAAAGAAAGAGAGGCTTGCCTCACCTCATAAAGGTTCATCACATAAGCATTCTAGACAATTGGAAAAAACACAAGAAGACACGACCATGAGAAAGCCTTTCAACTCAACAGAGATGGACCGCTTTCCATATCAATCGAAGGGCAGATGGGTGGAGATGGCCAGAACTTCAAGTAAGGATGATGATTCTTTGTACAAGAAAATGAAAACAACCCCAGATAAACCATTCAGGAAAGCACCGAACTCTGCAGTTGGTAGAATGTACAGTGATAAGGAGACTTCTAATGTCAGTGTGAAAAAGAGATTATCATTAGGCCGCTAGCTATGAAAGAAATAAAATTGAACTGGCAGAAATTTTAATGAGTTTTGGAATTGGTTGCACTGCTTAAAAATTATAACAAAATAATCTCCTGTAAATGCATGTTTGACAAAAGAGAACTGTGGGGCTAGTAAAGTTTCAAATGCCCCGTAACTTCATTTATATCTTTTGCTGTTGCTGGTCCAACTCCCAAAACAGTGCGGGATCCAGCAGCTATCTGAGTACGTCCTGCATCTGAGATGACACTTGTAATGAGATGCATTTCCTTTGAGCGCCGTGCAAGCTCCATCATTTCTTTCTGGAATGCCAATTTATCTTAATTTATGCACACATAACAAGCATAATGAATTGAACCATTGACTTAAGGTCATCAATACCTCACTATCGCACTTCACAACAATTTTGGCCTGTCCGTTTCTCTCCCATGCTTTTAAAGTCTGCGGTCTCCTGGTCCTTGCTTGCTCATATGCACGAACTGCTGCATGGGCACACTGTAACAAGGAATACACATCAAATTCAGAGTTACAATTTGGAGAAATTGTTGGTCGTAATTTCCCTAACAATACCTGAGCAGCTGCTTTTCCTTTTCCCATCTTAAGATCATTGCGAACTACTAATATGAGTTTCATGTCAGCACCACCTTTGTCGTTTCCTTCATCATCTGAGGAATCCTGCATGATAAATTTTCAAGAAATGAAGCATGCATGACAGCACGATAAAAGCCACAGCACTTATCCACACTTTGAAAACTGACATCAGTGTAATCCGATGAACCTTCGTCGTTCTTCTCTTTCGGAGCATGTTGTTTCGATTTGCGAGACATGAGGTACACTCCCAATACGACACCTAGACCGAGCCCGGTAACAAACTGAGCGCTAGACAACGCTGCCATCATGTAACTTGATAAAAACTGTTCAGGCGCTGGGGTCATCACCAAACCACTTAAAACAGCAATTTTTGTTTTGTTGACGTGAGATTTTTCAGTATGTTGCCACCGGCGGCGGCAAAAGTTTGGTTAGTCTGCCGAGTCCACCGTATGAAAAATCAAAGTTTCGTAATCTATGAGAAAGTTACAAAAACACCGCGAAAGTTCGAATGCACCGAAAAAGGCCTTATGTGTTTTGGGCCCAGGGCCGAGCATATTTATTGACAGGTTTGCACTTAACTTAAAATCGAATAATGTCAGTGAGATAAAACCGGAAGCCGCTACGGCCTCCAGGGTGGCCTCGGGCGCTGCGGGGACGCCGGGCGCGACGCTCGGGCTGGAGCTGGAGCGGGGACCCGCCTCAGCCGGAAGCTGATTTGGACGCAGCGCCGGCGCCGGATGAGGAGGCTGGCGAGTCTGAGCGCGGGGCGCCGGTGGTGCTGGGGGCCGCGCCGCAGCCTGCCGGGGGTCAGCGAGGCGGGGGTAGAAGCACTCGCATGCCGGCTGGCATCAGTGGCCGTACCTAATGACGACGGGCTTGGCGAGGGGCGGCCTCTCCCCCAAGGCCTCCTTGAGCAGGCTGCGCAGGGACGCCACCTGCTCCTGGTCGACGGCCAGGTTGCGGTCCTCGCTGCGGCTGTTGAGCGTCTCCATGACGGTGTGCAGCTTGTCCAGCTCCAGCAGCTCCTCCCCGTTCCACGACTTGCCGATGCTCATCTGGACCTGCGGCCGCGGAGCTGAGCCTCTGGAGCTGGTTGCGCAAGGCTTGGTGCGCCCGGGCGGGGTGCCGGCAGCCTGCTTACCTCCGGGCCCGGGAACTGCACCTTCTCCTCGAGCGGCGTGGCCACGGTCAGGGCTATCATGGTCATGGCGCCCTGCATCTCCCTGTCCGAGACGGGCTGCTCCGTGAACAGCTTGTACATCATGCTCATGGTGCCCAGCTCGGCCCGCGCCACCCGGAGCGTCTCGCCGTGGATCTGCAGCGGGTTGGCGGCAGTGAGGCGCCGGGCACGCAGCAGCCGCGGCCCGCGCGGACCAGTGCCTCACCCTGTTCTTCTGGTGGATGAAGTTGGTCCTGATGTGCTGGTACAAGGAGCTGTCCCGGCGCAGACGCCCCCCGGGGATGTGCAGGAGGTAGCGAAGCTCGTCGCAGATCAGGTTCGCCATGGAAAACCCTTCGATTTCCTACGAAACAACAACGGGTTCATGGGTACGAGTCTTCCGTTGTGGGTCGCCGATTTCAAAGTCGATCCGACCTGCTGGCGCACGATCTCCCCCGCCGACTCGAAGGCCATGGACACGATGCCGAGGAAGAAGTTGAGGAAGAAGAAATACATGAAGGCGACGAACACCCAGTACGAGCAGAAGGGCAGCAGCGTGTCGAGGCGGGTGTCGTCGAACTCGTCGTAGTCGGCGGTGTAGTCGACGAGGTAGGCCAGCAGCAGGACGAAGGCGTCGGGCAGCGAGTGCAGGTTCTCCTGGCCGGAGCCCATGAGGAGCTGGAACAGCACGGCGAACTGCAGCTGCACCAGCATCAGGTACGACAGCAGCGCCAGCAGCGGCTCGTACGCTTGTTTCTGTGGGCATGTGGCAGTGCCATCAGCATCCCTCGTCGCGTGTGACAACGGCACGTGGTTCACTCCACCCACCAGCATGATCTTGACGACTTGAAAGTGCGTGGCGAAGCTCAGCACCCTCCAGCAACGCACCGTGGCCAGCACCACGAGCAGCCCCAGCCCGAACTGCACCGTCGAGTTGAGCAGCGTCGTGAACTGCGAGAGCGAGCCGGTTAGAGTCGAGGTCGCCCCCATCGTAAGGTCGTATGGAGGGTCATACCCCACCTGGAAGGAGATGAAGATCTTGGGGTCGAGTAGGTGCATGCGCTCGAGCACTAGGCTGAGGATGGAGTTGATGCCGAAGTAGAGGCCCGCGTTGAGCGTGATGACGCCGATGAGGAAGGTGTCGAACCAGTTGAAGGGGTAGTTGCTGGTGCCCTGGCGGGCCAGCGTGATGCACTCGCGACCCATCATCACGAAGGACACGAGGATCAGCAGCACCAGCGACGTGATCTGCGACCCGGTCCACCGGCCCGACGTGTAGCCCAGCCGGTACGCGTACAGCTGCAAGTCCCATTCGGTTGTTTTTGTTGCACTTTTTGTAATGGTATTTTTTTTTTTATAAAAAATTTAAGTATTGATTACCTTTGACGAGAAATGGAAGGAGGAGGCCGGGGAGCGTTCGAGGAACAGGAAGACGTCGCAGAAGATGTTGGTGGACGGCGAGTACAGGATGAACTCCGTGAACATGCCCCGGGTGCGGCGGTCCAGCCAGTGGTTGGACGACAGGTAGCGCAGCTCGATGTCGGCGTTGAGCAGGATGCGGCCCAGGTCCGCCACGTAGCCGCCGCCGAGGAACTGGGTGTCTTGGCCTGGAACACACCTCGGCGATGTTATTTGGTGCTGCCTGTTGTCTCGCTGCCGCGCGCTGCCGCGTGCCGTCGCGCTACCGATGGAGAAGAGCGTGTCGATGTCCCACGAGTCGTGGTGCCGCCAGATGTCCAGCGCGTGCTTGCCCAGGGACAGGTCGTCCGTGGTCGCGTTCGTGGCGGACTCGCTGCTGTTCCAGCCCACGCCGTAGTCGTGGTGGTCGCTCTGGGACTTGTAGTAGTCACCGTAGCACGGCAGCCCCAGGTGGCGGAAGGGCCCCGCCACCAGGCAGGCTAGGACATTTCATTCACATATTCAACTTTTAATTTTTTTTTTCTTTTCTTCCGAAGGTTAGCGCGCACTGACTGGGCTCTCTCTGCATCCGTTGCTGTCGCAGTCGCATCACCCCGATCATTCGCGTCACGTTGTCCGCAGCGAACGCGACGTACGGGTGCAAGACGTCTGCAAACAAACCGACCTTCAAGGATCCTCCAGGTGGTTCGGGCTTCGCGAAGGTGTTCGCAGCCGCGCTCACCGGGGGTCTCGTTATGGGGGATCTTCCGATGCAGCAGCGACCGGACCATCGTCCTGTTGAGGTAGTCGTAGAACTCGCCGTACCTGCGGGCATCAACAGCGTGAGGGATCGAACCTGCCACTGGCCCACTGTGTGGCGCGAGCAAAGACAAAGGGTGCTCACGTCATGACGTCGTAGAACAGTCCGAAGGGCCGGGTGCGCGTGTACGTGGAGGTCAGCACCATGCCGGACACGTGCTTCTGCATGTAGTAGAAGAGCGTGTCCGAGGCCATGGACACGCACAAGTACATGAAGGTGATCCACAGCACCCAGAGCAGCGTGTCTATGGCCCGGGACGTCAGTTGCCGCCTGTGCTTGCGCAGCACCAGTAACACCTGTCCAAAGTAAACCCAAATTTATTTATTTATTTATTTTTTCAGGGAAGGCCGGGCTTGTTGTGTTGATGAGCGTTGCGGGCACCTCCGCCTCCGTGCGCGTCAGCTGGCGGTACATCTTGGCGTTGGCGCCCGCCCGGCGGTACTGCGGGGGCTGCAGCGGAGGCAGCGCCACGGGGCGCGCGTAGGGCGCCACCTTCTGCTCCAGCGGCACGTCGCTCTGGAACGCCGAGGGGAGGGCTAGTGACCCTCGGGAGGGCCTCTCGTCTCCGGCGCAGCGCGGCATGGCACGGCACGCGAGCGGCCGCGGGGCGACGGGTCGGCCAGCCCGCCGAACGCCGCTGCGCAGCGGGCCGGCCTACCCGTCGCTCCGCGGGCGCTCGTGGCTCCATCAGCCAGACAACCCGGCTCACCTCCAAGAAGCGCGCGTACACGAAGGCCACCATGGCCATCTTGGCGGGCTGTATCACACCGATGCTGAGGACTAGGGAGGCCACGGCGGTCATGAGCCACTGCCAGCTCTTCTGCCAGCCGTACATGAGGCTGTACAGGATGGTGAAGTAGCAGCACGTAATGATGGTCACCACGCATATAACCCTGCAAGTGCCAATGGTCATTTCTCCCGCATTTCGCCACATCGCGACCGATGAAGCTCCCGCGCTGAGCACCCCTCACCATCCCTCACCAGCCAATCAGAATCCGCCACGTGTTCTTTTGCCGGAAGTTCCATTCCCGTTTGCTCTTCTCGGAAGACAGGTCGCCGTTATCCTTCTCGACGTGCTTCTTGTGCGGACGCTGCTGCGCGGTCCCCAGGCCCCCCGCGTCGCCCAGGCCGGCGAGGCGGCTGGTGGAGGCGGTGGCTGCGCAGCAGGGCGTCAGTGCAATGCGCGTGGCCACCGCGACGGCAGCCTTGACGGCGGCCACCTTCACCTTGTCGCCGCCCCAGGCTGCTCTCCGTCGCCACCAGCCCCAGCACGCTGCCGCCGTCCAGCACGGCGTCCTCGGTCGCCTTGGGCGTGGCTTCGGCGAGGGCCGACCTGCTTGCGACTGCAGACAGGACCTGCCTGCTTCTCACTGCAGCGAGGACCGGTCCGCTCCCAGTGGACTCCACACTGGCGCTCGCGATCACTGCAGGCGGCGACAGCGAGGTCTTGGACGCAGTGGCGCTTCGGATCCACGACCTGAACAGCACATCGTTTGTCGAAAGTCTTCCCGTGGACCGCCGTCATCAGTGAGAACTATAGATGACCTGTCTCTGGCCACGAGCGGGGCCCCAGGGTCAGGGAGTGCCTCGTCGGGTCCGGGCGGGCCCCTCCAGCCGCCCAGGTACACGACGACGGTCGGCATCCCGGAGGCGCGGGGCACCGTGCGAATGCGCAGCTTGCGGTAGCCTGCGGTGGTCAGAAGCCTCTTGGTTGCCGACAGCGACGACAATACTGCTCGGAATGGGCAAGGGCCCCGCTTACCGGAGCACCGGCCGTGGCGCAGCAGCTGCGCGGGGTCCACGCCCTGGGGGCTGCCGCGGTCCTGCGGGTCCAGCGGCAGCGGCCGGGACGCCGCCGGCGCCGCGTCGCTCCGACTCGCAGACTGCGCCGGCACCATGGGCAGCACGGACGCGCCCCGCGGCCCCGCGCCCCGCGACTGGAGCAGCGCACAGTGGGTCAGAAGACCGTTGAGGCGGCCAAAATCCCGGACACGTTTTGAGCTCCAGAGTCGCTAAATGGGACTCGAACCGAACGTGTGACCCCACCAATTGATTGCTCTCCAAACGGGGAATCCATTGGTGGGGTCACACGGTCGATTCGAGTCCCATGTAGCGACTCTGGAGCTCAAAACGCGTCCGGTATTTTGGCCGCCTCAACGGTCTTCTGACCCACTGTGCAGCGCAGCGTCATGCCGGGGCGGAGTGCGGGCAGAGCGCGGCCTGGAGCAGCACTACCTCCACGTCGCCGAGGAGCGCCGCGGACGGGCCGGGTGACGGGACCCCGATAGAGGACAGCATGGAGAGGGTGGACAGGGAGGAGATGGTGGCGGTGGATACGGCCGCCTTCACGGTCGCGCCTGCAGAGGGCGGTGACAGCAAGGGCGGCGACAGCAAGTTGGCCGTGGATTGCGCCTTCGAGCCGGGCTGCGAGGCTGTGAATGCCGCGGTGGTGGCCTTGTAGTAGTCCTCTATCGGCGCGTCTTCCGCAGACGTTGCTTCAATGTGCTCCACTCTAAGGAGGGACGAATGGCCTTGTTTTGTCTGCGGAATGCCCACGGGCGCGGCCGGGCGGTCGCTGGCGGTGAAGCTTACTGGAATATCCAGTTGAGGAGGATGGCGGCCGGGATGGTGATGGCGCAGCCTTCCAGCGCCACGCGCAGCGCGCGCCCCAGCATGACCGGCAGGGAAACCGCCAGTGCCGAGGCCGGCTCCTCGTCGAAGTCCTCCACCATTTGGAAGAACATGATGCTGACCAGCATGTCGAGGAAGTTCTCGGTGAAGGCCACGGTGAGGCGCTGCGCTCGCGTGAACGTCATCCGGGGATGCCTGCGCCGGGTCGGGGTCCGGTTTGCGACGAGTGTCGTACGCACGGCAGTCCGACCGCAGCAGTGGGCTCACCGGAAGCAGACGCTGGCCCAGGTGTGGTCGCCGCGCGCCGACGCCTTGAGCAGTCCGAAGAAGCGGTGTCGGACGCTCAGGGGCGTGGGTCGCAGCGTGACGCAGGCGCGCCGCGTGCCGTGCTCCAGGGACAGCCAGCAGAAGGCCGGGAACGTCCACGAGCGGCCCGTTCGCAGCTCCTCCACCACCACCTTCTCGCAGTACCAGTAGGGCCGCACGCCCGCGCAGTCCGTCCACAGGTCCACGGACTGCAGCTCGCCCAGCGGCCCCGGCGTGTACAGCACGAACCAGTCGTCGTACGTGTCGCTCAGCAGCCGCCCCTCGTGCGACAGCAGGTGTGCCTGGAAAACAAAGTCTAAAAAACATTGCAGGACACAAAAAAGAATGTATTTATTTTTTAAATTAAAAGGGAGACAAGTACCCCGCTGTCTTGGACATCGCCGTGGATCTTGATCCCCACGTATGCCGAGGTCTGCCCTTGCGCCAGGTTGCCGGAGAACACGGACAGCAGGTAGGGGTAGTTGGCCCCCTCCACGATGTCGTCCAGCACGACCACCCTCCACTGCCGGCCGAGAGCACAGTGTAGACGACAACGGGTGACGACCCCTCCACCTACATTCCATGTACCTGCTTTTCTTGGTTGCGGTCCTGGCGCCGCACGAACGTCAGCCACACGAGGTACACGATGAGGTTCAACATGACCCAGGCGAACACGAGCCAGTTGCGCTCCAGCGTGGCGAACAGCTTGGCGTCGCGCAGCGGGTGCACGTAGTTGGGCGGCACGAGCACCAGTCCGGAGAACAGCGACAAGTGGTGCAGGCTGCAGGTCAGGGCGCGCGGCCCGCTCGCCTGCCAGACCTAACAAGGACAGGCACACCGACCAATACGTCGCTCTGCCTCTTTCGCACTCACGGTGCGTGGGTGTGATGGTGACGAACCTCCTCGTGCTGCCCGGTGACCCACTTGTAGCGGGAGTTGCTCCAGCTCTTGCAAGCCAGGTTGAGCGGCAGGAAGCTGAAGTCGAACGTGACGAGCGTCATGCCCTTGGCCGCGGCGGCCTGAGGGAGCGACGGGCGAGTTGGCTCACTTACTCAAAACACGCACGCACGTGAGCACGCCACTTGGTACCTGGAGGGACGCGTTGGTGAGGCCGATGCCCAAGTGCATGATGGTGTTGAGCCTCGAGCGCACCGGCACCGCGATGGAGACGTCCTCGGACCGCGACCGCTTGAGGAGCACGGCCGAGGTGGAGCAGAAGGCCTCGTCGCGGGGCCACTTCTCCTGCAGCACCACCACGGCCTCCATCTGCACCAGGCAGAGGGGGAAACAACTCAAAATTTTTGTGTACGTTTTACAAAATTTCTTGAAATTTTTAAAAAAATTTAATTTTTGTAAAAATTGCAAATTTTACTCAAAATTGACAAAATTTGATTTTTTTTTCAAATTTCTTTAGATTAATCTATTTTTTTTTCAATTCTCTTTGATTTTTGTGATAATTTTTTTGAAATCCAAAACCCAACTCTGAAATACCTCCAGGTCGCCGGCGTCACCGCTGTCGGCGCTGGTGGCGGGGAACACGACCTGCAGCACGCCGGTGCCGTCGTAGGCGTGCAGGTTGTACACGACGACATGGTCGGACCACAGCGGCGCGTTCGTCATGGCGCTGAGCTGGCCGCGCACCACCTCGCCGGCCAGGCTGGGCGCGGGCAGGGACACGCCGATGGCCTTGGGGACGGCGGGCGCCTTCCCCGCGGGGCCGTCGCTGTACACCTGCAGGTCCACCATGGCCACGGTGGGCGTGTTGGACAGCAGCGTCGGCGGCACGGGCTCGAACCACGACAGGCTCCCGTTGATGAAGGCCACCGTGAGGCCGAACGCGTCGGCCTTGGCATCCAGCTGCCGACCCTTCTCCCGGTCCACGTAGAAGTCGCAGTGGGCCGGCAGCGCCGCGGTGTCGTTGCTGCGCTCTGCGATGGCCGCCATGGACTCCACCTGGGTCCACACGGTGATGCGGCCGAGGCCCGGGGCCGTGCTGCCCGAGTCCACGTCCACCACGAACGGCGCGGTGCCCGGAAGCTGCCGCCACTGCACGGCCCTCACCACGTTGGTCAGGGTCTTGATGGCGCTGCGCGCCCCCGCGCGGAACTGCGCCGCAAGGAGCAGGAGACGGATTTGGAGGATCGGCAAAGAGAAACACCCCTCCGCATGGGTTCTCACCTTCCGCTGCCGGTCCACGTGGCCGGGCAGCAGGTCGGTGTACAGCAGGTAGTCCGGCTCCAGCAGGTCCTCGTCGACGGTCAGGTTGCGGATCTTCTTGGCCATGTCGCTCTCCGCGTTCACCGTCATGTGCGTGACCACGCGGGTTATCTTCCTGCGCGGACACAGCGTTGTACTACTGCGGGGCGTCCCCCAGTGCGCCGGCGGCGGCCGGCGGCGACCCTACCGGAAGTGGTCCTCGATGTCCGCCGTGCTGATGGGCGGCGGCTCCCTGCGACGGGCCAGCTGGATGAGCTGGTCCGACACCTTCACCAGCAGGGCGCCCATCTGCTCCGTCAGGTCGTCCAGGAAGGTGCCCGCCTCCCGCACGCCCAGGTCCCCCAGCATGAAGGCCAGCGCGGCGTACTGCCACCACAGCGCGGCGTGCGGCCGGCTGCCGATGTACTGGTTGCACAGCGCAGCCACGCGCGCCAGGTCAGACTGCGCCGGGGCGTCGCCGCTCTGCAGGGCCGTGGCCAGCGCCGAGGCGATCATCACCGTCGCCACTGTCACGAAGAGACGAAGGCCGGAGCGTGAATCGGGCCTCCCCGTCCACTCCGTGCAGAAAAGAAATAAATCGGAACGGCTTGAAATCACCCATGTCGTTCCCCTTCTCGTAACGGAGCTCGGCCCTCTTGATGGTGATCGACAGGCTGGCCGTGGAGGGCCTCCCCTGCAACAGGGCGAGGCGAGGAGTGAGACGGCTGCTAGTCGCCCCCAAACGGCCGACGGCTGCCGACGGCCTGCTTACCCCCGACACCTGGAGTTCCGTGGTCCACTCGGCGCCCCATGGCATGGTGGCCACGACGAGCACCGGCCGGTCCATGAACACCAGGGCCACGCCCACCCCGGAGAACGTGTACCCGATGAGCACTCGGTCTGCACAGGCACGCGGTCAGGCACGGCAGGTCTGGGACGAGAGGCGGTGGCGGGGATAGGCCTCACCGCCCTGGTCAGTCCGATGGAAGAACTTGTAGATGGAGTAGCCGGCCCAGCGCGAGTGCGGGTCCGAGTTGTCGCGGCACTTGATGGTGGTCCTGACGCCGTAGCCCAGCGCGCTGCACGTGTGGTTGGGCTGCGGAATCACGGACAGCCGGAAGGTGCTCACGCGCACCCACGCGCTGTCCGTCGACACTTCGCCCGAATTTCATGTTAGGGGTTGACGGTGAACCTCGCGCATTTCAGCACGGAACCCCCTTTCCCTTACCGCTCAGACTGACGACGTAGGAGAGGTGCTCCTTGAGGGCGGGCGGGGCGATGATGTAGCGTTTGCCGACGGACCCCGCCGACAGGGTGGGCTTCATGTCCTCGGCGCGCGTCGCGTTCTTGTCGTCGTCGGGGTCCCTGCCCAAGCTCCAGGACAGGCGCGGGCACTCCGCCGAGCACTCGGCGCGCAGGGACACGCGCTCCGAGGCCAGCGTGCCGAGCCCGGTGCCGCAGTTCCGCTCGCACCTGCCGCCGACGGGACTCTGAAGCGGACGACGAGGAACACGAACGCGCGAGCAGCGCCACTCACACAATGGCCACGTTGACGGGCACGTTGTCGTCCACGGTGACGGCCTGCCGGAGGACCTGGGGGTCCAGGAAGAGGCGGCTGGCCTCCAGGACGACGACGAACCGGTGGCCGTGGCGTAGCAGCCCCGGCGGCACGACGACGCGCTTGCCGGTGGCGGAGCGGAAGGGGCACGGCCCGCTGCCGCTGGTCGTGCACCGCCACTGGAACGTCACGTGCCGCAGGTCCTTCTCGTTCAGGTCCACGGACTTGCTGGCGTCCAGCACGAGCGAGTAGCGCGGCGACACGATGCGCGCCGTGCCGCCCAGCAGCAGCACTTGCAGGGGCGCGGGCACCACCAGGAAGTAGCCCTGTGAGCGGCGAGGTTGCCGATCGAGTGCAGGCGCTGCCCCGCCAGGGCTACGAGGACGTCAACGCCAAGCTCACCGTGACGAACTCCACCAGACGCGTACCGTTCCACGCCGCGAACTTGAGGCAGTGCTTGCCCATGGGCAGCGTGTACGCCGCCGCCTGGAAGCGCATGTCGGGCGCGGCCACGGCCGGCAGGTCCAGCTGCGCTGCAGCGGGCAGGTTCAACGTCACGCCCCTCCGCGGACCAGTGTACAGTGGGTCAGAAGACCGTTGAGGTGGCAAAAATTCTAGACGCGTTTTGAGCTCCTGGCCGCCTAAACGGTCTTCTGACCCACTGTGCAGTGCCTTGTCCCTACTCACACGAGGTGCCGATGCGGAGGGCCAGGCTGAACGTGAAGGAGTACCCCACCGGGCTGCCCAGCGTAGCCGTGTCCTGCGCCTCGCCCAGCACCTGCACCGCGTCCAGGCGGCTCCAGTGCGGCATGGCGCCGTCGGCGTCGAAGTTTGACCCGCTGCGGTCCAGAAAAAGGTTGAGAATTTTTTTTTTTTTTTTTAATAAATAAATAAAGAAAGCAAAAAAAACAAAAACAAAAAAAAACACGAGGATTGAGATCCTACAGCTCCGGCAGGCTAAGCTCCACGGTGCGGTCCTGGTCTGGCGGCACGACCACCTTGAGCGCAAACACGTGCTGCATCTCCACGCCTCTGGGGTTGGGCGGGTAGTTGATGAGCTGCAGGTGGTTCTTGATGGTGCCCTTGGCCGACAGGCGGCGGTTGAACACGTGCTTGAAGCGGACCATGTAGCGGCGCCCTGCGAGCGTCCAAGGTTGAATCGTGGAGCGCGTCCTCCCGGATGCCACGAGATTCGCAACTTGCCTCGAGGCATGGCGGCGAAGTCCGGAGTCCCCGGGGCCAGCGCGTCGAGGCCTAAGGACGGCACCTCGTCGGCAAGGTAGCCGGTGAAGAAGTCCTCGGCCAAGCGCACGTCCACCACCCCGTCGGCCCAATGAACCTGCACGAACGTGCTCACTCATTCCGGCACTGCGCGCATTCTCAGCACTTCCATGTTTGAAGAGACCGAACCTTGACCATGAGGTCCTGCCCCAAATCGGAAAGGCTGAGCAGCAGGGGCAAGTCTTCGAAGAGGGCCACCTTGGGCAGGAACACGAAGTACGGCGCGGAGGCAGTTGCCGTTGGGTCGCTGATAGCTGCAACCCGAGTGGAAACGTCAGCGAATCCCTGCTTCTTGGACCTTGGACTATGACTGCTACGTCGGTACCTCGCTGGCAGTGCATTCCCTGCGTGCTCCCGTTCCTGCACTGGGTGCAGTAGAAGCCGCTGTACACGGTCACGCACGCCCCCGGGGCGCACTTGACGTTGAACCCGTCCTCCAACTCGCAGTAGTCTTTGAGGGCGTTGCAGTCCGGGCCGCGGAAGGCGTCAAAGCATCTGCACGTCAAACCGTCCTCGCTCAGCTCGCCTCCGTTGCCGCACGCCACGGCCGCGGACACCCCGACCAGGACGCCGTTTAGGGCGAGGCATGCGAGCACCGCCAGCGCTGTGCTTGCGGACGCCCGCATCATCGCAGGGTTGTGGCCGAACACGAAGAGTGTGTCTTTGGGACAGGTCTCCGCCACAACCGAACCAATGCGCCCAAGAACAATGTAGCAGCACTTTAACCAACACAAAAAGGGAAACGGATGAATGCCTCTTTCGTGTTGTGATTTCAGAAGTTGAAACCAATGATAAACATTCTTATAATATATTATGCTCAATCTTTTGATCTCATAATTAGTCCACTTATTTTTCGAAGTCAACTAAAACCATAACAATTTAGCTGTTTCAGGCTGGCTATCCTGTAAAAATTATTCGCAGTTCGCTGGTGCCAATAGTGCTCCTCTCACTCCTCCTGCCTTCTGCTTGTTTTGTTTGGAACGTTGAATGGAAACGTCAGTTTAACTTTTGATCAACACCTGTATCCTGCATTCCATCGTTTTTTTTTTTTTTTTTAAAAGCATGAAGTCGACCGTGGTAGACCCGTGGAGGAGGGACCCAGAAGAGACCCAAGTTGAAGAAATTACGCAGGATTCGTCGATGTGCTTTGAGGACAGTTTTGTTGCAGACTGCATTGACAACCTAGAGGAGGCCCCAACGAGCCGTTTGCCCGATTCAGCAGAGTACCTCGCATCTTTGGGTATGACTTCTTTTGAAATCCAATGTTATTCGGTATATTTACGTTAATATTGTCAAGGTCATCCTTTTACTGAGTCACGAATGTTTTGTCGAACCAGCCCCTCCCCTGTTCTAGCCCCATACAAATTGGCCATACGGTTTTACTCAGATTGCACTGTTTACTGTTTCAGAAAGCAAATTGGAAAGGCTTAGGTCCAAGCGAAAGGGAAAGGATATTGTTAAATCATTGGAAGAAAGAAATAAGTCGTCCATGATAAACTTCCTATCAAACGGAAATCAAAGTGTCCTTGATGATGATGACTTCATTTTGGATACACCAGTCGGGAACAGTCATCCTATAATGAGATATGTTGCACCAGACAAACAAGCACTCACTTTAGGAGAGTTGGTGGAACTTTTAAAAGCAGATCATCTAGCTCAAGTTCTCGAGCATCATGAATCGGACGAAGAGAAGAAATCGCAGGAGACACCTAATTGAAGTGTATTAGGTCCAGAACCTCAACTCTATTGTATGTTATGATTTTGTGAACTTTCTTTTATAGCACTGTGCTGATCATGTTAGTGTAGGATGTTGTCACTTTCCCATTTATATTCTGGGTTGTTGTTAACCATGTCAATAGGTCATAACGGATAAATGAAAAGTAATAGTTTGATACAAAAGCCCATTTATTACATACATATATTAATCATACACAACAATAACATGTGCGTTAAATAAATGTAACAAACATGTAGAATCACAGACAGAAACTGCTCTTTGAAGTATAAGAACTTCCTTAAAAAATTGATTGGTTTCATAAAAATAGAAAAGAGCTGAGTAAACATTAATGTAACAGTCAATGAATATCTTACAGAACAGGAAAGGAGTCATCAGGAAAGTTGGTTCCAGTTAGTTTATGCATTTAAAAATTTGAAGAGGAAACACCATCTGGGCATGATAGTAAAACAACAGGACTTCCCTATGAAAATTAGATGGAGATACTAAGCTAAGAAAGGATTATTAAAACTGAACTATTTATCAACTCGGCTACAACCTCTGAAATAGAAGAAAGCCCCAACAGGCATTTTCACTTCAGTCTCTGGTAATGCTACCAATAAACACAATTAAATTATGGCGAATAATATAACAACATACATGTGATGTATTGAAGAAGTATAGGAAGACTCAATGTGAAGCCAGATAAAATTCCAGTTCTCTTTGAACACCTCTATTGGTCAAATGAGCCAGTTTATGGAGAAAAGACAAAAATAAAAATTCTATGGCTTATCTCAACTGCTTCAAAGGCCATGAGCGGATCAAGCGTAGTAAAGCATGATAGGAAAAAAAGGGTCATGTGTTGCATCTAGCTAAGGACATAAAAATCAACACAAGACAAACAATTACACAGTAAAAAAAAAAAAAAAAAAGAAATAGAAGATTTGAATATCACAATTAAATTATTAATAGAGACTACGAGTAAAAATCAAGACAAAGAAATATGACTAACTACAAATACTAGTTAAAAAATACAGAGTCAATTGGAAGGCTAATAGAGTGCCAGTTAAGTAGGTACCATCAATTTTACTTAAAGCACCAGAAAATTGACAAGAGGCATCTGAACTGAACAGCTTTGTACCAGGGATCTTTACCCTTAAGACCCTTGAACATAACATAAATAGCTGCAAATCAGTTTAGTGGCCCACTAATGGTTTAGAGAAGAGACAATGCTTTTGAAGCAACATTATTATTCTACTCTACACTACACCAAATTATCAATCAAATATGAATTAACAGTCACAACCCATCTCATGACTACACCTCTTCATATTTTTTTCCATAAAATGGAATAATACTACCAATTAAAATGAAAGGGAGCAATATGTTGCTTTACTGCAGTTTAATTTCCACCACTCTTTCATGGTGGCAGAAGAGAATGAATTTAAAATGGGATAAATGCAATCAATCTCTTCACTAAAGTCAACATCAAAAGTAATTAATAAATTCTATCATTCTATGAAATATTTGTGGAAGATCAAAAGTAGTTGATGACTACATCACAAGAAGAACATGAGGAGGACAGAGCTATTTGCCACAATGTACCTTTATAGTGGTCCCACTGTGAAAGAGTTTCAAATGAATGAATCATTATCATTATATACTCAGCCCTAGCATGAACATCAAAACCAACAACAAATTCCAACAAGCTTAGTCAGCTATAAACAAAGTTAACATAGGCTACTGCTGAAATAAAGCACAAACACATGCTACAACAAGGCCAAAATATCAACCCAAATATCACAACCAAAGAAGAAGCACTTAAATTCTTCAGCAACATGTTTGCTGAATACTTGAAGCTATCAGGTAGCTAATACCTGACCTGTTATCACATCTAGTAAACATTATCAGCAACAAAACATCATCTCACGTTTGTATTGCAACACAAACAAGCAAATCTATTTTTTTCTTTAAAAGGAAAGAAAACAATCCAGCTTTAGTTTTTAAAAAAAATGGATGGCTGATGTAGGTAATAACTTATACCTACAACCCATCAAAGCAAAATGTACCATCCCAGAGTAGAAAAATTAGGAAAAAATGTCAGGTCAGTAAACAGAGAGAACATCAAGAGTGCCATGAAAAGGTTAAAGCAAGAAAGACAAGACCAGTCAGTCACAGATGAAATTGACACATTTGAGTAAAAAAAAATCAATGGTCAAAAATTATTGTCAAGGACAACAAAACAATGGACAAACATAAAGAAAGAATGAAGCATGTAACAGCTGCCAGCACACATAAAATTAATGAAAAACAAACTTAATGAACAGGCAATTTAAGGTACAAAATTCGTGATAATGGATTATAGAATTTCATAGGAAGCAACACCATTTTTTCCAAAAGGAATACCTCTTGCCAGGGCAAGAGGTGATTTTGGTTGAACCCTTGACACTAATTCTTCCTTTACGGGCTAAAGCGCAAACAATAGCTTGGTCAAAAGCTTCTTTCAAGTCTCTTTGAGTTAAAGCGGACGTTTCGACATATGTTGCTCCTCCTGAGCGACGTGCCAAATCCCGAGCTTGATTGACTGTAACTGGTGTTTGTCCATATCGAGCTAGCTGAAGAGCTAGGCGCACATCTCTCCTCCTATCACTTTGAGTTCCGACCAGAAGGATTGCCGCATCTGGACAATACCTTTTAATTTCAGGTATCCACTTCTCATTCACATTTTGAAATGAGGTAGGGCAAACAACACTGAAGCACACAATGAAAACGTCTGTATCGGAATAACAAAGGGGACGGATCTGATCAAACTCATCCTGCAGAGAGAAAAAAATTTAATTAAAGAACTGTTTGTTCAATCATTGAAAGGAGTTGAAAAAAGGCCAAGATGCTTACTTGTCCTGCTGTGTCGCACAACTGAAGACTAATAGGTTGTCCATCAACTTGCACCAGAACTGTGAACAGAAAAACAATAGCAGCTGTACTAACACATTACCTTCTGACCAGACAAACCTTGCAAAAGGGCCACAAAAATAATATTGGAAACTAAACAATCTGCACTAATTTAAAATGAGAGAGAAATCCATTCTTATTGATTATGTGAATGAAACAAGATGACAGTTTTGACAACACCATTGGTTAGGTTCTTTTATTGACAATAGCCAAAAGTGGCAATTAGGGAAAATAAAACCACAAACTGGGAATAGTACATTCTAAACCAGATCTAGGCGGACGGTACCACTCCCCTGTTTTGGTCAGCATAGTTAATACAAGGGTCTTAGAGAGGAAATCGCAAATTAGATCCCTCTGTGGTGACCTTGCGAGGTAAGCTACCTGAGGCTACGGCACCTGTCTGCCGAACCAAAAATTGATACATTCATCTCAGAAATTAACCAGATAGATGCATGCAGCAGTCATTACCATTGTAATTGTCGTAAGCTGTAGGGATGTATTCGCTGGGGAAGCCGTTAGTGCTGTAGCTGACTACCAGTGAAGTTTTTCCCACGGCTCCGTCGCCCACCAAGACACACTTAATCCTTTCATTGGTACTGTTTGCACCCAACTCGTCGGCTTTTAACAATCGTCTCGTACAGCCAAGGGCGGAGGGAGGCATTCTTGAAAACGTCCCATGGACGAGTTGTGTGTCACAGGTGGCCTCGAGCAGTCTCAGGTGAACTCCAGCCTCTAGCTTGTTTGCCACTGCTCACTCGCCATCACCACTCATTGTTACAAATCGGAGTCAAAGTAAAGTGACGTCACGGGGGAGGGGGGCAAGACATGGGGTATTGCCACCGTGCCTCGCCCGGCGCGCCGCACGGAGTATCGACAATGATCAAATGAACTGGACCAGATGCGAAATATTAGCTGAACTGAGGAATGATCGATCTCTACACGATTATCACTTGTCATTGTACATTGGCAGATGCCCAAGCTGGACAAAGGGCTAGAGTTGGCGGAGGTGGGAGTGGTGGTGGTCCTCAACCGCAACCGCAATGTGCTCTTCTGCTCCTGCTGCAGCAGTGGCAGCCGTGGCAGCGAGCGAGGGACAGCAGGACAGTGGCTGACTACGGCAAGGAAGAAAGGCGTCAAAATAACTGCAATTGGGCAGTCTCTAGTTGTTCCCCGCAGTAGTCAGCAGGTACACTTTCCTCATGGTTTTCCATCATTCAGAAAGTGTTTTCCGGCGTTCCTCGTTACCCGAGCAGCGGCGACGCCGGAGTCAGCCGTGCCCAGGGTGCTTGCTTGGGTTCAAGGCAACTGCACCATTGAAAAAAAAAATCCTTATTCTTGTCGCCAATTACTTCTGAAACAGTTCACAAGCGTTGCGTTCATCCTTTAAATTAGTACAGTCCTTTTAAATTATTCCCCACGCCTCGCACATTATGGGCGGAATCCGTTTTTATGGTGTAGGATGATAGGTTAAAAATTTGCCAGGTTATTAAGGTTTTTGAACCAATTTTCAGTTGATCATTGAATGTTAAAAAAAAAACCGCGGTTTTGTGTCTGGTTCTATAATGACCAATTGATAGTTTTTATTTCTATTTCAGAAATTAAAGAACCAAAAATGATGTGGCATGAAGCTCGAAAGCAGGAGAAGAAGATTCGTGGTATGATAGTAGACTACCACCGGAGGGCTGAAAGAAGAAGAGATTATTATGAAAAGATAGTATGTGTTAGTCTTACATTTGTCACACAGCTGAGTGTACTGTCTGGTTGAATTTTAACATTCTTTGAAAATTTTTCTCTGCAGAAAGCAGATCCAACTCAATTTCTTCAGATTCATGGCCGCCCTTGTAAGATACACTTGGATCCTGCAATTGCAGCTGCTGGAGACAGTCCTGCTATTATGTAAGGAGACAATAATTTATTCAAAAGCCCTTGTTATTTTTATAATTATTTTTTAAATGAACCTTATTCTGATTTCTGCTTGTAGGATGCCATGGCAGGGTCAAACTGACACGTTAATTGATAGATTTGATGTGCGAGCTCACCTTGACTTTATTACTCCATTCCAAAGCGATGATGATGATTCTGTATCAGCTGAAGAGCGCCAAGCTAACTACGAACGGTATCGCATCCTTGTTCAGAATGAATTTTTAGGAGGTAATATTCTTGCTGTTTTTGAAATATTGCATAGTAACTGTTAACAACATTTTACTTTTGAATTTTTGTGTTGTGTAGTACCTGAAGAGAAGTTCCTCCGACAACTTTATTTGGAAGAGCAATTTGGACCTGTTGGCGGTCAACAGTCCAAAGAGCCCCCACCTAATCCTGACAAAAAAGGGAAAAAGGTGCCTGGAGCTGCAATTGGATATGTCTATGAGGATGATGGTGCAGGACCAGCATTGCCTCCTCCTCTCCCCATGATGTCTGTTACCCCTGCAAAGTCAGAAAAAGAGGATGCCAAGGACAATGAAAATGCTGAAGAGGATGAAGAGGATAGCGATGTTGACTTTGGTTGGTTAATAAAATCAAAGAGTTTATTCCTATATTAGGTTTGCATCAAATGCAACAAATTCTGATTTCAAGTTTCTTTCCTTAGATATGTGTTTGGACATAAGTAAAATTGACACAAAGCAAGCTCATGAGATGAACCGTTGTGGGCTTGGCTATGGCATGAGTGGCAATGACTTTTTTAGCTTCTTGACTGATGATTTTGAGGAACAAGAAGCGCTTAAAGTAGCCAGAGAGCAGGAGGAAGAAAAGGCAATGTTTGCAGTAAGTGTTTGGTTCATGGTTCATGTAACTTTTTGTTTGATTACTTTTTTGGTGTATGTTGATAGTTTTAAATATATAAGCCTCATGTTTGCTAACGCTTATTTCAGGGCAGAAAATCTCGCAGGGAGAGGCGGGCATTTCGTGAAAAGAAACTTGTTGGTCGAAAAATTAGCCCTCCCAGGTAAAATAAGCTATCTTCTTTTTAGTGTGTCTTTTATAACAATCATCAGATCCTCATAATCTAATTGTGTTCTTTGTTTTTTCTTGACAGCTATGCTACACGTTCAAGTCCAACTTATGATCCATATCGTATGTCGCCAAATTCTAGATCAAAGTCTAAATCTCAAAGCAGATCCCGCTCTACATCTCCAGCCAATGCAGGTGTCATTCAGTATATCACTTGTTTTGGTGATGAGGATGATGGCAGTGCAGCAGGAGTATCTGTAGACAAGCAAATGTGAGTACGGTTTAAACATTGGTGTAATCCTTTTCAACTTGCTGCACCCTGTCTCCAAATTTTAAGGTCACAATTAAATCTGGTTTTCAGGAATAAGACTGTATCCAAGGAGCCAATCAAAAGAATAGTTAAAAGGTCTCATTCCTCATCATCTGATCACTCCACTTCAAGGAGATTGAGGAGGAGGTAAAAAATTCAAAAAGTCTGAAGTGATCACTTGTGATATCCTCCCAAAATAATTATTGTTATTTATACACCTATTTAAAATAAATGATTCATTAAGTTAGTTTTATGAATGATGCTTTTATTTGTTTGCAGATCGAAATCCCGATCAAGATCGAGGTCTAGCTCTCGATCCAGATCTCGAACGAAGGTTAGGCGCAGAAAAAGATCTACTTCTAGGTCATCAAGATCGTATTCCCGATCTCGTTCGAGATCGAGATCTAGATCCCGTAAACGATCTTCCTCTGGATCATCTGATGATAGCCATTATTATTCTAGAAGGTCTCGATCTAGAAACAGGTCACATAGTACCAAGTATGCTCTGAAACTTTCAAACAATATTTTCCTTGCTAGAAATGGTGATAGTGACTAACCAAATTATTTTTCAGGAGGTATAGAAGCTGCTCATCTAGGTCTAGAAGTCCATCAAGATCTCGGTTTGTATCTATCATACTTACTTGCTATTGTGTTTTCTGTGAAATTTCTCATGGTGCATTTTCTGTTTCAGAAAGAGAAGTCGAAGTGGTAGTTATAGGAATTCACGATCTCCAAGGCCAGCAGGAAAGAAAAATGCTGTGACACTTCAACAGGCTCAACCTCAACAGCCAGTTCAAAGGTAGTGATACCTTTCATTTTCCTTCCTTCATTTTATATCTTTGTTCAGGTTTAAACAATTTTTACCTTATTATTTGCAGATATTATGGTCGACGCAAGGGTGATGCATCCTCATCAGATCTGGAAGCTTCCGATACTGAGGATTCCTCCAATCTGTCTGGAGGGGTAGGAGCTTCACTGGGACATACCCTTGACAAGTATGAATTATACAGTATTCGATGTGTGGTACTTGTTTCCTTGAGTTAGATACTCTGGAGAAAAAGTAATTTATTTTTGTCTTATTTTCAGGAATAATCGGTCTGGATCTGGTAATGCTCGACCTGCAGCCAAAGTCAGTAAGAACCACTACGTAACTGTACTTTTAGAGACAGGTTTTTTAATAATAATGCTTAATGTAACAGACCCAATCTGGCATTATTGTTTACTTTCCAGTTCGATCAACTGTCCGTGGTCTATTTGCCTCTTTTCACTCATGCCTTTATCTCATCTTAATTTTTGGGGCATTTGTACATTTGCGAGTTGGATCGCTAAATATACTAATTTCATACTCTATCTCATACAGCTGAAAAGCTCTTTTTAACACATAATATGTGAGACCATAATACATTTTCAAAGAGATTCAGTAATATTGGATGTATGAACCTTAACAACAATCTTGATGCTGGGTCCATGCTCAAAGAGCTTTCTGCTTTTGTCAATTTTAAAAAAAATCAGTTGCCCTTATATTTTTTTATATTCTGAACTGTTGTTACAGACCATTTAGTCTTTTGTATGTGATACTTTGTGTGGTATTTTGATATTGTTGATCTGCTTTTCAGGTATCAAGTGCCAGTTGCACACCAAGTTCTACAAAAATGACCCCTCAAGAGAGGCTTAAAAAGAAAATGCAGGCTCTTCTAAATAGGCAATGTAAGTCAGCATTTCAAAATTCCCCTTCCTCCCTAATTTAATTTAACTCAAGAAATTCAGGAAATTCAATTGTCTGAATTATGTCTTTCACAGACAAAGCTGATAAGAAAGCTGAGAAAGCACGTTTGGAAAAAGCTGAGCAAGAGCGGAATGATAGGAAAGAAGAACTACGTGAATTGGCTCTTAAGATGCGGAGGAGGTTTGTAATGTAACATAAGGATTGCTCCATTTTGACCATTAACCTTATGAGGAGAATAAACAGTATTACCTGGTTTTTATATTGCATTAAAGAGAACTTGAGAAAAGTAAGTTTCAAATCGGTCCTTTTAATTTCAGAGAACGTCAGAAACGGCATAAAATGAGGGATGGCGATGACAGTGACAGTGATTTGGAAGACCGAAGTCAATGGAGCACTGATGATTCCGATTCTGAAAGTGATAAGAGTTCTCCTGTTCGATCTTCAAGACGCTCTCATTCCCAGTCACCAGACCGCAACAGAGCATCTGAATCAAAGCACAATAAATGGTTTGTTCTGTACAAGGTTAAAAAATCAGGATTATTTTAGGGACCATACAATACAATAATGCAACAAAATTTAATTTTCAACAGGGATGTTCCCAACCGTAGCACCATGGATGACAAGAGAAGTCAGCGAGATGATTCAAGAAAGGAGGACCGTCTCAAGAAAGAGGAGAGTTATCGGAGACAAGATTCAAGCTCTTTTAAGAAGGATGACAGTTACTATCGTGATGACAGCAGTAGTGGTTACCGCCGTGACGATGACAGCCATCACAGAGAGGGCTCTGGTTACAGAAGAGATACTTCAATCAATTATAGAAGAGATGATTCCAACTCTTATAAGAGAGATGATACGTATGGGGGACCAAGTCGATCTGATACTTACAATCGAAGGGATATGGGAAATAAAAGATATGAAACCGAAAGTTATCGAAGCAGAGAAGACAACCATTCTCGTGGACCTGGTAGAGGAGATTGGAATCGGAGAGAGGACAATCACTCCAGAGCACGGTATGCGAGTCAGCGCCGTGAGGATGATCAACATGCTTATGATGAAAGACGAAATGATTCAACAAGGCCCAAGTAAGTTCTTATGTCGTTATTATGCCGGCTTATTCGCTAAGGTTTTCTTTTAACATCCATCGAACCTTTTTTTTTTTTTCAGGCTTGTTGATTACTAGTTCCATCCATCATACCAGCAACAATTAGTTCTATTAACCGTTACATATTCTTTTGAGCGTGCACCGTACTAAATTGTAAGCGTCTGTATCTAGTACATGTAACATCATTATTCTGCACCTCCAATCCTCCTGCTATTTGGGACAGACCCTGCCAATGAATTGTTAGTCAAATTTTTCCATGAATTTTTTGTACATTTCTTTGTTTGTTTTATCAGTAGGTCAACACTGTGATGTTTTCTTAGTTCTTAAATGAGAGGTTTTTGGTACATTTCTTTCAAGTGTATATGACATTTTTATGTTCTATGTACTTCAATTGTTTTCCTCTCATGGAACTGAACTGTTATTGTTTTGTCTGTGTAAATAAAATACTAGCCTTTTTTTTTTCTTCATAAAATAATACTTAACAATATTAGAAATAAAATATATGAACTATTTGAACATTTGTATGGTTTTTTTCCTCGAGTTCCTGTTACCTGCCATGACTGAAAGAGCAGACTATTTGCAGGGGAATGCCTGCTAATAATGCAAGAACCGCCCGCCCACCATGGCAGCATGTGAAAAGTTGATTGCCTCAAAATACTGGAGAAACCTGCATGGATTAATTTGTCTATTCAAGCCATCTGGTTTATCAACACCGGCACTATCTCATTCTTTAAAAAGCTCGATATTTCAAGGTAATTCGAATTAGAAAAAGGTTGTTTTAACTCCCCTAACCTCAGTACGTCAAATGTTTCATAGAAAACATGATCCTTGTATCTGAAAGATTATTTCATTTCTGAAACGCGAATAACATGGGTAACTCTTACAACTGTTGCAATTTTTAATTTTCAGGATTAAATAAGATGAAAGTGCGACAACCAAGAAAAATTGTGCAATATGATGCTACTTTTGGAATTCCGATGGAGACGATTGAGACTGATTACTCTGACCATCCTTTAATTATAGGTCCACGATATGAAATTACAGATATACATATATATTGCCCCAGATATCTTGATCTCCACTCATCTGGTGTTTATGGTAAGATTGTTCTGTGTATGGAGTTTGACCATTTTTGGTAAGGAATTGCAATGTTTGCTGAATGTTTATCACACACTTTGTTTTGTGCTTCAGTTGTTGGCTTGAATGGTGGAACAAAAGCAGCAAGGGATTTAGAAGCTTCTAAGCCTCTGAGAGTTTATCATCTATCAGGCCAGTTAGGTATTGCAACTGATAATTGCTGGAAGACAGGAAAAAAAATTCAGAGAGCCCCATGTTTCAAAATTTACAAGCCACATATTGACAAAGCTGTAGCGGCAATGCAAGCATCTCATCAACGTCATATGTACACGTTAGTGTTTTGTTCCTGACTCTGATAATTTTCTGCTTTTAAAAAAATTTTCTTACTATCTTTACCTCTTTGTTGTTTACAGAAATGCAGGCGTAGATGTGCAAAGTCAAGAAGCATATGACCTTGCTGTACAAGGTCTCCTTCGGCCAGAGAATGAATATTTTCCTATTATTTATGGGATGAAATGCATACATTTTGAGAGACCTTTTTTCACCATAGGTAAAAACTAACATTGTTTTGAAGTTTCTTTCATGATATGAAAGTGTTTTATAGTGAACGAATTTTGCAGAGGTTGCCTGTACAAACGAGCAAGAAGCATATCTACTGAATTTAATTTATACCGTTGGACTGAAAGTAAAGAGCGTGGCAATGTGTACTGGTATAAAATGCATCAGATATGGACCTTTTACGTTGGAGCATTCCTTGCTACGGCACTCATGGAATGTGGAAAAGTTAGCTGCTAATGTTGAACTGTGCAACAAGATAAATGAAGATGATTTGAAATCTGGGCGACGGGATAATGTTACACTATCTCCCCTTAGTTCTATGTCAAATAATGAAATCAACACAGCAGAGATTGAATTTGAAATCAAGAAAGGCACTACTCACAAGGAGAGGCGGAGGGAAAATAGATTACAAGCTGAGCAACCAGAAAAGACCCCATTAAATGAAGAATAGTGTTGAAATTATAAATATGTACATTTTTCAAAGTAGATACAAATAAAAAATGAAAGGAAACTTAAAATATTCATTAGCTGGTAGGGGTTATAAAAATAACTGCACAAAGAATAATGTTTGAAATTTCTGACTTTAGTGCACTTTTTTCTTCTCTTACATTTCCATGAAGGAGTAACAAATCGAACATCAAGCAATGACATGAAAGTTATTAACAAGCTCATAGAGCATCTTACAATCTAAACTACATTTTCACTTTGCGGCGGGCTTGCTTGAGGGCTTGAGCTTCAAATATAAGAAGAGAAGAGCCATGCCACCTAGAGTTATCGTGGCTGCCTAAATACAAATGAAACAGAAGTCATGAGCAAAATAAAGAAAAGATAAATTCAATCTTGCAAAGGAGGAAAGCAACAAACTTACTCCTGCTCGCCCCTTCTCAGTAACTGAATTGTAATATTTAGCAAAGCCTCTGATGTTGGCAGCTTCTGGGGGATCAGGATGATCGCCAGACATTTTCTGTGTAACAAACAGAAACACATAGTCAACGACAGACACCTGTCATGTCCGCACTCCCTCTAGTGTACGGCAGCAGTCAAATCCGGGATTACGGATGTGGAGTGGACAGAGAATATAACCTCTAGAAGTGAGGCAGGAACATCGCTCACTACTCCAAAAGAATGGCGCACTGCGCGATAGCAACAACCAAGAACGAGTAGTAAAAAAAAACATGTAGCGAATATCTGGCGACATATCACAAGCTCGCTAGATTTCACATTCAAGCAAAAGGAACATCAAAATGACCTCTGCCTGCAGCAAAACCTGCACCCGAGAAGAAACTTAGAAAGCAACTGGGATACTCGGGACCAAGGCCAGGATCCAAACACAATACAATCAGTTCATATTCCACACTGTTCGTGCGGTGTACTATGTACAGTGAATAAAATTACTTACGTTTCAAGTAAGGAGGATAAAATCCCACACGAAATACTTGAATAGCAGCCGATCAATGGCTACTGGGCAGGAGCAGCGGTGGTGTGGAGAGGTGAAGGTGGTCAGAGACATGTGACTATCACCGACAGTTTACCAACGTCCCGTTCTAAAATCCTGTAAACATGCGCACTGCGCCGTGGTTCTTTGAGTGGAAATCGTCTCAAAAATATAAAGGAAAAATAAATTATTTTTCACATGTTACATGCAACATTCCTTGTTTTGTCCCTGCTGCTTTTTACGATGTACTTGTATTGAGATCGAAAAGATGTGAGGCACTGCCTGTCACTTCGAAAATTGGCGCCATTTATGATTTTCTCTTTGCCACGTTTACAGCAAAGCTACTGGAAATAAAAACCCAATCGATCCGCTATCCACTTGAGGGTGCCCCACGAGGTCAGAAATTTCGATTTTTGTCCTGATGAATTTCCATCTCGCGGATGGAGGGCCGAGATCGAGAGTGCAGCGATGTGTGAGCGGTGGCCTGCTGTGCCTGGGGCCGTCGTGACACTCATCCCGAGAGGGGTGTCTCCCGCTCCCACCCGCGCAGCGTTCCGTAAGGGTGCAAGAGAGACGGGATGCAGACGGGATCTGCCCTGCCGCTAGGAATAAGCCAGCAGCCACCTTATTCCCGAATGGAGGGCGAGCAGTTCGCCGTTATGAAGCGGGCCATATGTTGCCTGCGGCCAATTTAATTAAAGTGAGCTGAGCCAGGGGAGGGGAAGGCTGTAACTGGCACTCGTGCACTCGACGTGCCCATCGACGGGCAATGTGTCGCGCGGTGTGCAGCGTGTACGACTGGGAACTAGTGCCGTTCCGTTCCCTCCTCTGTGTTCACGTCCCCGCGGCCCTATATCTCTCCTCGCTCTGCATCCCTGTGCGCCCCACCCTCTGCCTCCACCCATATCTCTTCCTGTAGCCTTTGATCTCGGCGAGACCGCCACGCGCATTCCACCAGAGGAGTCTAATGGTGAGCAAACGGGGAAGGACACACTGTGCGCACACGCGTTGGCGGAACCACGCCGCGGCACGCCGTCGCGGAGGTGCTGCCACGCGAAGCGCGAAGCAAGCCGCGGCCCCTGAGCCCCGCAGCCCGGAGCCGTCCAGTCTGCCGCCGGGCGCCCCAGCCAACGCGTCGCAGCCTCCCCTCGGTCCAGCCAGCCAGCCAGCCGCAGCGCGGCGTCGCGAGGTGCCTCTCGTCGGCAGCGCAGCAGCCAGCGCAGAGTCAGCGCAGAACCCAACGCAGAGCCAGCGCAGCGCCCTCCCGGCCTGCTGCCCCCGCAGCCCGCGCCGGCCGCACAAGGTGAGAGCGCCCGTCCAAGCCGCCCCCGTGGGGCTCTGGGCTGGCTCGGGGCTCCTATTCTTCTCCGGCGAGATCGGACATCGGACCGCGGAGTGATCGGGGCACGCAGCCGCGTCCTCCTGGCCGCACACAAATCAGGCAAAGCGGGGAGATAAATGGAATCAATCTGTCCCTCCCCGTTCCGTGTTCTCCGCTCGGCGTCCGCCAGTCCGCCAGTCCGGCAGCGTTCCACTGTGCAGGAATGTGTGGCCACTGTGTGACCACTGTGTGACACGGGGACGGAGGCAAGAGTGGCCGCTCGCCCTGCAGAGCGCTAGCATGAGTAAGAGCCAATCACAGCGCTCGCTGAGTGCCGCCAAACCCTTTATCCGGAACGGGTTTCTGACTGGGGTGCGGTGCCTGCGGGGCGGGGCGGGGCGGTGAAACAGTGACAGGCACAGGTCGGCCGGGCTTCAAAGCAAACTTGTTAGCCCAGTGCAGCGGCCGCTGCGTTTGCCGACGCCTTGAGT
The DNA here is from genome assembly GCA_030522485.1 of Stenchaetothrips biformis. Lineage (NCBI taxonomy): Eukaryota > Metazoa > Arthropoda > Insecta > Thysanoptera > Thripidae > Stenchaetothrips > Stenchaetothrips biformis. The sequence continues at coordinate 7,450,157 of CM060090.1, read as the reverse complement.
CTCGGCCCTTTGGGTGGGGCCTCTGTGCGCAACCCGCCCTTCGGCACTGCCAGCCGTAAGGCTACCTCGCCTCTCACGCTTACGGGGCGTCCCGTGCGGGTGCGAGAGAGACAGAGTGTCTCGCAGTCCACTCCCGTGATTGCTCTTCTTCCTGTCTTCGGCTTGCCTCTCGACAGCCCCGCGCACAGCCCCGCGCGGACAAAGCGACGCCCGGGGGTTCATCGTTGACAGGCAAACTTGGACCTGCGGACGTCCGTCCATCCCGGAGTTAGGGGTTCAGCGCGATGGCCGGGATCATCCCAGTTGCGGCGCAAAGCTCGTCGTCGCTAATTCACACTGCGAGAAGAAGAGGGACCGGGAAAGGGGGCAAAGTACACAGGCCACGCCCCGCCCCGCCCCGCCCCGCCCCGCCCCGCCCCGCACAGCGTTGCGGCTGGTCAACCTGTTGCACTGGGCTTGCTTGCTTTGAGTGCGCGGCCGGCCGCCGACGCCGCGCTCGCTAGCTGCAGAAAGCGAGACAGAGAGAAAGGAAGAATACCTTCCAGCAGATTAGTTGCGAGGGCCCCATTAAACAGGCCCCGTAGATTTTTTTTTTAAATTACTTTTTATGCGGCTCGTTTGATTTCTACGAAGCCTGTGTAATTTCTGCGAGGACCATTCAGAAATCAAATAGGCCGCGTCGAAGTGAAACAGGCCTCAAAAAGGCCCCGGGGGTGGCGGCGTAGCGCTTCCCTGAGCGGGGGGTATGAAGCGCCCGGACAAAAGAACCGGCCAGGCCAGCCTTTTGAAGGGAATGCTGCCGATACCGCGTAAATTACCGATACCTGGAAAAGCCCTCGGCTGCCCCGGCCGACAGCGGGCACTCTGGCCAGCCGGCCGGCCTGCATAGCTCCGGTGAAGGGGGTCTGAGCCAAATGCAAGCCCATAGTGCTGGTGTGGTGCGGGGGGCGGGCTGCAGTCCTGGCCTGTCCCATTCATCATGCGCGGACGGGGCCCTGATGCATGGCCAGCGCCACCCTTCGTCCTCCACGGACCGGTGGTGATATTGTTGCTATCCGTTAGGGCGTTGAGGGGCAGGGCTGAGGCGCGCCAGGCGCGCAGCGGGAATCGAATTCGGTTCACCTCCGGGCCTCGGCGCGGCCTCGCGTCGCCGTCGTGTATCGCCGCGCCGCCTCTTCCTCAGTGCCTTTCAGCAGCCTAATACTTTTTTCGCAGCCCCGCCCCGCCCCGCCCTTGGATTCAAAGGGACACATTCACGAGTTACGAATCAGCCGCGCTGCTAATGTCGCAATCGCCGTGGGACTCTAATTCCAAGGTTTTTCTAGTTTTTTTTTGTTTTTTTTTTTTTTTGTTGCTGGGGGCCGTTTTCTATTTATGCTTCTCTTCCATGGGCCACGGCAGCGCGCTGAATGGGCCGCCGGCAGTCGACCCCTCCCAGGGCGTCTTGGAAACATTTATCCTTTGAGGACCGGACAGCCGCGGTGTTCCACGAGGCGTCCGTGACGACGGCGTCCACCACCGTGCGGCAAGAAAAAAAAAACAAAAAAAAACGTGTAATGAACCCAGCGATGGGATCGAACGCGAGCAGCCTGCCGTCGGCCTCTTGGCTCCGACTGTACCGACGCTGTGCGACGTCAGAGTGCGGCGAGAGGGCACCAATGATCACCGCCTCCGCGTTCCTCGGTGGCGGCGCGGCGCTGCGCTGGGAGTGGAGGGTGGGGCACTAATTTCAAAGAACCTCGTTCGCTTGAGTCACGGCCGCGCTCGCTCGTGTGTGCGTTAGCGAGTGTGGGCGCGCCTGGTCTGACATGCACGACGGCTGAAGGGGCCACGGATTACGCGTCCAAAACCGCGCGAGCTTTCTCATCGAAGCTGGAGAGCTAAGCCCAGCCCCCCTGCGCCGCGCACTGGCGCAGCGGGGGCGGCACACACGGCCAGGGGAACGTAATTGGAGTGTGGATGAGGCTCGTCAAGTCACTGCCGTCGTGTGGTCAGAAAAAAAAAAAGAAAAAAAAAATCCTCACTAAGACAGAAAAACAAACCAATACAGTTGGGTCAGATTAAATCAAAGAGTACTGTACAGTTTCTCCTCCGTCAACAGAATGGTTATGATTAGAGTCACCGCGTTGTTTTTGCCGTCCCCGGGATGATTAGTGCGACCGCGCGAACGACTCCCCCACCCGCGCTCGGCACACCCTTCATACCCGCTTCCCGTTCCCGGTTCTCTCGTCAGCGCGCAGAGCGGCGCGGAGCTGACGGAGCTGGCGCTGGCGGGCCCGTCGTCATCCCACCCCCCGCGTTATCTCCACACATCTCTAACCCTTTCAGGCTAATGATAGCGGGCGGGCTCTGCTTGCCCTGCTCCGCGAGGCTGCCAGCCCCGCCAGGCCCACCAGGCTGGCTGGGCAATACCGCGTATTTGACCCCGCCCCCCTCCCCCCGGCGACGCCGCGCCACGCCCCGCCACATCCACAATGCCGCGCCGGTACCCGGTGTTACGCGACCGCTAGGCCCCGCGAAATCGCATCAGCGTCTCTTTTACTCATCGCCTTGTAGTTTGATAAAGCGGCCGTTGCCATGGGGACGGGGGCCACGTCGGCGGCGCGGAGCACGGAGGCGGGTTCGCTGTCTGCCGTCCCGCTATCTGGCAGCAGACGCCGTCGCCGCCGCCGCTGCCTGGGGGCGATTCAGTTAGAAGGCGCAGGTTGGGAAGATTGCCACGAGGGCGATAGTTAGAAGGTGCAAAGTTGAGCCGGAACTTGGCGGGCCCCGCCGTTCTATTCAGCGTCTTGTGGACAGCCCCCGCCTCGCTCGCGCAGGCTTTCTCGCTCGTTGTTCGGTTGGCGAGTGCACGCGCGCTCACGGGGGAAAAACACCTTTTTTCCTGTTTGCAGCGTCCACATTGAATGCGAGTACGTTCTAATTTGGTGTGGCGGTGCAGACACGAAAGGATACACAGCGAGCGCGGTGATGTCACACACAGACCGTGCGACGCACATCGGATTAAAAACGAAAGCGACGGCACGGACAGCTTGGCGTGCTCCATGGCGGCGGCACGCTGCGCCTCCCCAAAAAAAAAACAAAAAAAAAAAAACACCGCACTCCGCTTGCCGCTCGTCGTTCTTGGAAAGGACAACGGACAACTCTGTTCTCGAGCGCCTCGGACTCCTCGAGGTCGTCGTGGTCCCCGCCACGGAGGGTCCGCGCCGGCCTCGCCACACCGGGATGCCATGCCGGCCACGCCGGCCACGCCGGCCACGCCACGCCACCCACGCACGTCCATGCAGACTTTGTTTTCTCTTGTTGCGTCCAGGACGCCCCGCCCTGCTGGGCCACTGTGAATAGGGTGATCAGCATGGCACAGTCGGGGCGCGCGTCAGTGTGTTTCGCGCGCGCGCGTGCGTGTGTGTGTGTGTGTGCGCGCGCGCGCGTGTGTGTGCGGGTGTGTGTCGAGCAAGACGGTCCAAGTGCTGGGAGTGGTAGTTGGTCGGAAGCACCAGTCAGACTTGGGAAAACGGCGTCGCTCGGCGTCGTTTTTGTTCCACAAAATTTGACTTTGAAACCAAGTTGTCTCGAAAATGGTGAATATTGAATTTTGTTCCGGCGCTGCGGTTAAAACTGTTTGCCGGGTTCAAGGAGGGGACGACTAATTGGAGGCCGGGCAGGCAGCTCGGGTCAAGGCGCCAAGGATGCTGTGTTGCCAGCCCCGTCTGCTCGCCGCCTGCCTGCCCGCCTGGCTGCCTGCTCGGCCTGTCCCCCCGTCCCATAATCACGGTGACCCATCTTCTAATCATAACCAGCAATCAGAATCGGCCCAAATCGGCCGGGCGCTCCGCCCACGCAGCCATTCCTGTCTTTGCCGGACAGTGGCGCGAGCGAGGGGCGCGAGGCGCGGCGAGGCGAGGCGCCCGCCAAGTCCAGGGTAGGCCGGCCGCCGCGCAGCCGTGCCCGCGCGTTGCCTGCCTGGACTCGGCGGGCGCCCCGCACTGCCCTGCACCCGGCCCACGGCGACCGGGCCAAAGCGCTCAGTCTGTAGAGCGGCCTCACCAGCGTCGCGCACTTCTTGTGCTCCTGGCCGTCGGCGGCGTCGATAGCCAGACCTGTTGACGGGGTTCATGGAGGCCGAGGAGGGCGCGATGCCGAGTGACTTGCTGCCTCCACTCTAAGGGCGGCCTGCGTCGGCGGGTTTTTGTTGATGCTGGCCGCGCCACCGGCCGTGCTGGCCACGCCGGGGCCAGACAGCGCTGGGTCAGCGCTATTGACGGGTCTCGACCAGAAAAAAGGAGTGGCGGAAAAAGTAGAATAATAAAACGGCGAGCTGGCAAGGAAGGCGCCTGCTCATGGCCGCGTTGGAGTGCCACTAGTGCCAGCCCAGCGGTGCCAGTCAGGCGAGTGGTGGCGTTGGTACTACCGGCACCGAATTCCGCAAACTTGTTAAACCGGTTGATGCGAGTCGACGCGCTTGCCGATTCTGCGCGCACGAGGGGCGGAGTGGCGGAGGCCGTAAGACGCGCACGCCCGGCGCACGCCGCAACCTTTGCTGCTTTTTCCCTTTTTTCACTTCCATCGTGATTTTCCCACGGCATTGAGGGACTCCCCCCACCCCTCACTTGGCCGCGCCCGTTTTTATTCCCCCGCGGGCGAAACGCGAAAGAAATACCCATCAAAGAATGCTTACGAATCCCGGCGTTCCGACCGACTCTCCGACAGTCTCCGACCGTCTCCGACCAGGCCGAAGGCGCCGCGGAGAGCAAAAGTGCCTGGTTTACTCAAGGGCCACAAAAAGTGGCGGGGCCGCCGCAGACCAAGGCACGCCAGGGAACGTCGAACCGCCTCTGTATTCAAATTACGATGTCAGGCTGTAACAGTGTTGCCATGTTTATGTGGCTTTCTTTGTGGCGTAGGCCTCGGCCGCCCCGGATCGGCGCAGCGACTCCATGTGTAAAGTTGTGTCGACGCCGCGGCCGCGCGACGCCGAGGCGGTGGCCCCGAGAAAGCGGGACGGAAACGAGGCGGCCGCTGGGGGCCGCGCGCCGCGGCGAGCGTTAAACAGGGAGAGTTGCAGCCGTTCCGGGAATTGGTCCCGGCTTTGTGATTGGCCGAAAGAAGTTGAGTGCGGAAAGTTGGCGGTTGGCGCGGTTTGGCGTATTTCGGCACGCTGTCTTTGCCAGCCCCGCCTAATGGTGAGGACCGAGCCTCGAAGGCAGGGCAGCCGTGTGCCGTCCGCACGTCCAACGCAAACACACGGCCCTGGGCGGCGCGGCGGGGTGGCGCTGCGACTGCCCCATGTCCAGGGCATTCCTGTGGCGCCCTAATGACCGCGTGTTGGTGTCCGGCGCGCCGCTGCGTCCTGGGGCATTCCGCCGCGCCGGCCCCGCTGTGCTGCACCGCCCTGCACCGCCCTGCACCGCCATTCCGGCCACCAAATCGGCGGCAGGCTCATTCCGTCTGTCTCTCTCGCACCCCTGCGGGACGCCCGGAGGCACAGAGACGAGGCTCTGTCCGGCGCCTGCTGGCGGTCCGGCCCTTTAAACTCATCGCGCGGCCAGACTGGCCGCCGCCTTATCTTCCTAGAGTGGTTCGGTCTGGACCGCGGTCTGGACTGGACGGCTCACTGTCCCCCTTTTTATCCGGTCGACATCTCAACGGCGGCTGGCGGGGCTGCAGGCTGATGCCGAGCGAGAGGTCCCGTGAGAGCAAGAGAGCCGCCCCCCCCTCCCTCCGGTCGGGGTGCGCCTCCAGGCGGCCCGGTTGTCTCACGGGAGGCTCTGGCGCGTAATCCCCCGGATGGCCCGCGCCCTCGGCCGGCCAGGCCAAAGCCACAAAACTGCGCCCCCGCAGTGTCCTTTTCGGGCGTCTCTATTTGGCCCGAGTCCCGCAGCTAATCTTGCGAGTCCCTGAGCCGGGCCGGCCGCGCCCACCGCTCCCCGCCGGCACCCCACACCTGCCACGTCCGGGCGCCTCATTAGATGAAGGGCGATCTTGTTTGAGGTGGCCGCGTGACCGGCCGACAGCCAGGCAGCCCGACCCCACCTCTGGGGCTGCGGGAGAGAGGGGAGAGCTACGCAGCCTGCAGGCCCACTCATCGCCCTGGACTGTCCTCGACATTGGTCTCCACCTGCTCCAGCGTGCCGCGCCACGCCGCGCCACGCCGCACACTCAGCCCGCGAACCCCTTCACTCCAGCTCCAGCCACCAGTCTCCAGCAGTCGCTGTCTGCAGGAAACCGGCACGGCCACTCACTTGGGTATTCATGGCACGGCAAACACTCGCCGGATCCATTCTGCGTTCTGCGCAGTGGAGCATGATGCCCTTTCCGTCGTTTCATTCGGAAAATGTGGGGAACGCTGGCCGCCGCCATGCGCGTGTGCGGCGGAGGCAGAACCAACGCGGCTAGGCGGCGGCACGGAGGGATACAGCGCCTTTTTTTGTTTGCGGGGCAAACGGCGGGCAATCAAAACACCGAGGCATACACGCGGCTGGGAAGATATTCCCACGCGGCGGGGCAGCGGGGCCGAGCACTTCATAAACACGCAAAGAAAGAATCCGATACTACATTCCTAAAGATAAAATGGATATGCCGCGCGTGTATTGTTTTAAAGCCGAAAAACAAAGAGGAAGAAAAACACCACATTCGAAACGAAACAATGGATTCAGCAGCTCGTCGCTCCACCATGCCTCAGCCGCTCCCGCCCCATTACAGAATGTTTACTGGGTTTAGTCGTTAAAACGGCGGCACAACGTCGTATCTTCTCTCTCTCTCTGTGGGCATTCAGTTGCGGCCTTGTTGGGCGGCGCTGCCCGATCGGATAGCAGCCAGGCCGGCCCAGCCGAGCGCGCCGAAAACTGACATCCCTATTCAGCAACCAGTTATTCTCTCTCTCTTTCTCTCTTGCTGTCTCTCTCTCTCCCTCTCCATCACCGCCACGCCAGCGCCCAGCCGGTCCCCGGGGCCGTGGGGGCCGTGCGGGGCGTGCGAGTGCGCTCCAGCAAATACTCATTAAATCGCGCATTAGTGCACGGCGCGTCAAGTCATGGCGTAACAGCGGCAAAACAAGCGAATCGCTCTGCGGCGCGGTGCAGCCCGATAGCTCCAGCGAATTCCCGCGGGGCTAATTTGAATTTGGCGCGGCGGCGCGAGGCGAAGCAAAGCAGCGCGCGGCGCGAACACGTTCTAATTGGCCATCGCGAAGAAGCTGCGGGACTCGTCGTCCTTGGCGCCCTCCTCCCCGCCATTCAGAAGCACTGCCGCCCCGGACAGCCGCTCGGCATGGAATGTAGGTCATCTCACCCTGCAGGACCTTGAGGACCTTCAGGATAGGATTCTATTAGAACCGGGCAAAGTTGCCGTCAAAAAGGGATAGCATCCAGTGGGGTCGCGTGGCCGGTCGGTCCGCCCCTGCAGGCCGAACAAGCGCTTTCGTCATATCTCTCTCTCTCTCTCTCTCTCTCTCTCTCTCTCTCTCTCTCTCTCTCTCTCTCTCTCTCTCTCTCTCTCTCTCTCTCTCTCTCCGTCCCCGAAAGTAGCCGATCTGCAGGTGGCGGAGTGCTAACGGGTGGCGATCCAGAGTGAGACGGGCTGGCTGCCCGCCTCCCTGTCCGACGGGGCGGCCGTGCTGAGCAAGGGCAGCCAGTCCTTCATACCGCAACACCCACGTCCCGGCCCGGCATTGCCCGAATCGGACCCATCAGCCGACTTGCCCACAGCCGCCCGTCCGAATGGGACGGGGCGGCGAGCCTACCGCAGCCTACCGCAGCCTACCGCAGCCTACCGCAGCCTACCGCAGCCTACCGCAGCCTACCGCAGCCTACCGCAGCCTACCGCAGCCTACCGCAGCCTACCGCAGCCTACCGCAGCCCGGCCCGGGAACAGTGGGCCTTCCTTCATTCATTATCGACGCCACGTCTTTTTCACTCCGCCGCCGCCCTCCGCGCCGGTGGCGGCCAGGAAGGCCTCCGCGACGGGCAGATGCAGCGCCGCTGGTCAGATAACAAAGATGCTCGGGAACAAGCAGACGGACGGCAGGGCGAGGGGATAGAGGGGGAGGGGGGGAGATGGCAAACTTTGCCCCGGGAGATGAAGGGATTTGTATTCACTTTAGCGAATTGGCCGATTCGCCGGGCTGTGCCATTATTAAGTATTAAGTGGGAAGGCTGGCCTGGCGGTGCGGCCATTGTGGCGAGAGGGAGAGAGAGAGAGAGAGAGAGAGAGAGAGAGAGAGAGAGAGAGAGAGAGAGAGAGAGAGAGGGGTCAGCAGGGGAATTGGCGCGGCGTCCTTGCAGCAGGTCCAGCCGGCAAGTGATTGCCGCGTCGACCGTTTTGCCAGCAGGGGCAGCCAGGGAGAGAATTTAGGCAGGGATAAAAAAAATGAAAGTGCCTTGTTGCGAGCGGTGATTCGGACGGCGCGAAGCCTGGTGCATAAACACGGCTCCTGCCGAACGACCTACCGACTCTAACTTTTGGCTACATCGGGCGAGCCTCCCTGCCGCCATCAAGGCTGATTGTGCCGATCAAGGAGTTGATCGCCATGATCAAACCTTGATGGCGGCGACCCGGGAGCTTCACCCCGAGCTTGTCTGGCTCGGCCGAGTTTGGCAACGACTGGCAATTTTTCCCCGCGAAGCAGTTGGTTGTTTGTTGCCCCAGTGGCTGCTGCCTGTCCCCACTGAACCCGATGTAGAACCTCGAGCATCGCGGTCGCGGCCACCACGTCTGCTTTCACTCCACCGAGATCCCGCACTGGAAATAGGATTCAAGGACGCCAAGCAGCGATTTCTAGCTCTGTGGAGAGGCGGCCGCGAGGCGGACTCCTATGACCGTGCGGTGCGTGTGTCCACACTGGCCCTCACGGGGCTCTCAACCCGGCCAGGTAGGGGCTGCCAGAGGGGCCCCGGGTAGGGGAGGAGGGGGGGGGCGGCACTTAAGCGGGCCCATGCGTAGTTGTGGGTCCACGTGCGCGGTGTCTATTTCGCAGCTAATTCACTCGAGAGTCGGACTGCGGGGTTGGCTTGCTCGGCTTGCCCAGAGCAGAGCGTGTGTTTGCTCGGACACAGCCTCAAGTTATTAATGTTTGTTGTTGCTTTGATTCGAGGGCCACGTTCCGTCGTTCCAGCGATGCGGGCTTGGGAGGGACGCGCCCCGCGCTGGAGAGGCCGCCGAGCCGGAGGGGAGAGAGAGAGAGAGAGAGTTGAGTTTCTTTTTTGCTCTGATCCCGTTAAAATAATTTGGAGAAGCAGGTCTCTGTGCGCGCTGCGTGCTTCTGCACCCTGACAGTAAGCTCCTCCTGGCCTGGCGCCGCGGGCTGAATCCAGCAGTGCGTCATCGGCCTGTCTGTCTCTGTCGCACTCCCAAGGGGCTCCCCTCGAGTGCGAGAGAGACGGCGATAGCACTGGTCGGGCCGCAGCAGTGCGTCAAGAGGGCGGTCCGCCTAGTTAGTTAGCGGCGGGTTTCGCACATCGTTAGCGCGTCGCGTGACGGGAGCGTGACGTGAGCGTGACGGTGTGTGCAGCCCGCGTGACGGCCGCCACGCCCCGCGGCCACCACATTGATGGCGTGTCATGTCATGCGACGCGCGTGCCACGCCCGTGTCACGGAGCAGCATCAGTGACACGATGACGAGGCGTGACGTTGGCGCATGGCGTGCCGCGCTTGACTGCGGCCTCATCCCGAGCGACAGGTCTCTCTCCCTGTCGCACTCACGGCACTGTTATTTAACGAATGTGACGTCATATTCGTTCGAATGTGAATTTTGTTACGTTCGTTTGAATATGACGCCACATTCGTTTGAATGTTGACGCACGTTCAAACGAATGTGACACCCCTTATATAACGGCCGTGTCACGTTCAAACGAACATGACAAAATTCATATTCCAACTAATATGACGTCACATTCGTTGAATATCAGTGAATGAGGCTTCCCGCACTGGTGCGAGCGAGACGAGGCTCTCGAGGGTCACGCGTTTGATTCGAGTCCCGGATTAAGCGAATCTGAAGCTCAAAACGCTTCTAGGATTTTGGCCGCCTCAACCGACTTCTGACCCACTGTGCAGCGCGGCCAGTGAAAGGGGCCACACTTTGTATGGGCGAGGCCCCGCGCCAGCCATCGACCAAGCCTCCAGCCAGGCGCGCGCCCGCAGACCGCGGGGCCCGGGCGGCCGGCCAAGCCAAGCCGGCCACGAAGGCCAGGCAGGCCCAGCCCGTGCATCACGGTGTGCTGCATCTCGCCGGCACTGCCTCCACTGCAGTCGTGCCGGCCCGGCCTCCGCCCTGACCACGCTCACCAAAGTCCCCCACAAAGTGAGCCGAGATGCTGCGAGATGCCTGAAGGCTGCCTCGCTGCGTGCGAGGCGGCGGCCCCTCCCCCCTCCCCCGCCGTCAGGGCTGTGCCGGGCTGTGCCCTTGCCGCTGGTGCCACGCGATAACTTGAAGCGTACGTACCTGGAGCAGCACAATATTATAAAGCGGTGGGGGGGGGAGGGTTGCGCCGGGCTGCTTCGCAGTGTTATTGCGGGCCGCAGCGCTGCTGCGGCGCAACGCGGCGCGCCCAGAAAAAAGGGAAGGAGGCGAGTGCTCTCCGCGCGTGCCGCACGCGTTCCGCACGCGTGCTCGCTGCTTTCGGATGAGTTTCCAAGAGATTTCTGTGGAGGGCCAGAGCAGAGTGCGGCTCCGGTGGAGGAGGTTGAATTTTCGCCGACTTGCGTACACGCTAGGCCGCTGCGAGTACGGTGACCGTGGCTGCCTAGTGGCGTTTGGGGGCCGTGCACAAACTACGTCACGCGTTGGGGGGGGAGGGGGTATGGCCAGATGTGACGAGATGTGACGTGGGGGGAGGAGGGTGGTCGGGGTCTTGTGACGTATTTTCCGAAATTACCGTCGAAAACGGCCTTGTTGATAGGATAACGTTCAAAAAGGCAACCCATCCTGGGTTGCTTCCCCATGGACTGAGGACTTGATTGAATAAATTTTATCTAAAAATTTGCTGAGTATCATCTCTTTTCCCTTTTCATTTTAGCGTCATTTTGAATTTTTTTTCGGAAAATACGTCACAAAGGGGGGGAGGGGTGGGGGGTCAGCCGGATGTGACGAAGTTGTGACGGAGGGGGGGTGGGGGTTCAAAATGCCCTAAAAACGCGTGACGTAGTTTGTGCACGGCCCCTTGCTGCGTGCAGATTGTACCATGGATCGGCGATCGCGCGTTTTTCGCGTGGGATCGGGCCAGCCTGCGCGGGATTTATTGGGTAGCAGAAGTGCCTACATCTTGCTACAAACATGACGCCCGCCGGGCCACGCGCGCCGCTGCTGCCTAGTTTTAACGAGCAGGGCCCTCCTAGGCCGCACCGTCAAGCGTCCCGCTGCCGAAAGCGTGGAAGCCCTGAACCCTGCGCGCGCCTTTTCATACCCGCGGGGGGTTTACATTAGGCAAATGGGGCGCGTCGATCCGTCCCGCAGGCCAGGCCAGCCGCGGGCTAGCCGCAGGCCAGCCGCGGGCCAGCCGGAAGCCAGCCGCGAGCCAGCCGCAAGCCAGCCGCAAGCCAGCCGCAAGCCAGCCGCAAGCCAGCCGGAATGGAATGAGAACGGCTGACTCGTGGCGGCTGAGCGAGGCGAGCGCGTTGTGCTAAAAATACGGGCTCCGCACGTGCTGCGCAGTGGGACTGTGATGCGAATTCACCGGCGACCTCACTTGCGAATTCATTGGGCAAGCCGGAGCGCACTGCATCCCCCTTGGCTAGGGTTGCGGCTCGCTCCGCAGCGCGCAGCACGCGTCAATGGCGCATCGCCATCAGCAGCTCGTCGCGCGACGGCCCCGTGTGTCTGGGAAGCGTGCCGCCGCGTGGCAGCTGCGAGAGGGAGAGAAAGGGGCGCGCTGGCTCGCGTCCGATTTACAAACCAAATATGTTGGCCGTCCGCGGACCCGGCCCCGCCGCTACTCATACCTAATGCGATCCCGGGCGGTCATGATGGTGCCTTCGGGGCCCCGTGCCTCATTCCAAGTCCAAATGAAAGGGCGGTTTGAATTTGGCGCCAAATCCCGCCGGCTATCCGATAACACGGTGCGGGGTCGTGTTGCGTTGTTGCCGAGATAAACGGCCCGATGCGGCAGGAGCCTCGCACACCAGTCGTTGAGCCCCACAGAGGAACCACGAAGACGACCAGATCCGATCCCATCGGACTGTTGAGACGCCTTGAACGCGTTCTAGCTCTGCTGCTTTGGCCGCTTTGGGTCGGCGTCCTAAAACCCGACCAGCTTCTCGTGCTGGGCACCCGGACTTGGCCCGAAACGCACGCACCGTGATGCTGCGGTCTACTGGGACGGTGACGGACGCATGGGCCTCGTCCTGACCTCCTCTCGCCCCGCCCCGCCCCGCCCCGCCCCGCCCCGGGGGAACACTCTGCTACACGTTCCGCGGGGACTTTAATGAAAGTCGTCCTATCGTGCCGCAAACACCCACCCCCTCTCCCCTGCCGCGCGGCTTCTCCCTCGGCGTGGGCGTGCCTCCCTCTCGCCAACATTTTTCTCAGTTTGAGCAAGAGGTCTGCTCAGCTTGTTTGGTCGCCTCCTGCCGGCCACGTCGTGCGGGATGAAAGAAAATCGTTTCTGAGAAAAAGTGAGGTGCAGGTTGGCGCCTCGGCCGACTGCAGTTTAGAGCTTACTGCAGGCGAGGACGGAATCCGCCGCCGACAACTTTTTTTCTCTTCCGAAGAATGCCGACGGGAAAAGGCGTCAGCCTTTGCTGTCTGTCGTTTCCGCGCGGAAAATGCGACCGAGAAAGAAGTTGTTGACTCTTTATGCGGGCAGAGAGAGAAGGAGAGGGCGCTGCTTGCGGCCCTCCGGAACGACGCCCTCAAACGCGGCAGTGACGCCACCAGGCCGTCAGGCCGTCAGGCCGTCAGGCGGCGGGATAATATTTCCCCGCCGGTCGAAACGGGGCCAGCAGGTGTGTATGATTTAGTCTCGCGAGGGCGGTGTAAAGATGTGGCGCGGCATAAACTCGCTCGGTTTCCTGAGCAGGTCAGGAAAGGAAAATAATGGGGGCTGTGGGTACGCAGCAGCCAGCAGCAGGAGTAACGGCGACCGGGGTCTGCCCGGCTTGAGGGAGCAGTGGGGTGGGGTGGGCGCGACTTAGCTCCGATGCGTTTTGAGCTTCAGTCTTCCCCAAAGGAAACTCGATGTGAGCCTATGAGGGTACCAATCGCTTGCCCTTCGAGCGAGGAGTCCAGTAAGATTCGAGTCCCATGAGGAGAAAGCTCGAAAAGTGCCATATCTGCCTTGTTTGCCCGAACAGGTTTCCTTTCCTCCGCCCTCGACGGCGTAGCGCGGCGTCTCGCCCTCGGGTCCGCCTCGCAGCGCCTAGGGGCCTCACCACCGACGGGGTGGCGGGGCGCGCGGCCGGTGTGTGTTGAACAGAGGGTCAGAGGCGGCCAAAATCCCGGACGCGTTTTGAGCTCCAGAGTCGGTAAATGGGACTCGAATCGAACGTGTGATCCCACCAATGGATGGCTCTCCGGATGAGGAATCCATTAGTGAGGTCACACGTTTGATTCGAGTCCCATTTACCGACTCTGGAGCTCAAAATGTGTCCGCGATTTTAGCCACCACAACGGTCTTTGGACCCACTGTGTGTAGAGTCCTCTCGTCCCGGGTAGGCAAACGCTGCGCCACGCCGCGCCACGCCGCGCCACGCCGTATTTGCTGGGCTGCTCACGACCCCGGTGGGGAGGAGGCCGGGGCCGGGCAGTGATATCAGCGTTATTCCTCGCTGAAAAGGCCGTCCCCGCGAACGGCGGCAGGCGGCAGGGCGGCAGACAATGGCCGAGGCCTAATTCGGGCCGAGGGGCCGCGGCAGGGCGGCCGAGGCAGGGCGCCGCCATTGTGGCCGTGCGTGGGGCCGCGGACCCGATCTCGGCGCGGAGCGGATCTCACGATAGTGCGACATGGAACAGGAGGTGCACACTCCACCTATTAAGGCCTCGTTTAATTAAATCGGCGCCGGTGTTGTTCTGCGACGACCACACCCGCCCGACTTGTGTTTGGCAATCCTAGTCCGGAGGAGCGAGCGAGACAGAGCGACGAGGCACTGCGCGGAACCGCCCTGCCGAGGCCCCGAATGGGGCGCGGTGTACCGCCGCCGAGCCCCTCAAGTAGGAGTGAGGCACCAGGCGAGCGAGGCACGAGGCGCGAGGCCCTAGGGTGCCGTTGCGGCCGCTCTGGCTACAGGTTGATGGCATTCGTTAGTTAGCACACGGGGAGGACCCCGGGACCCAACGACTCAAGGACAGCGAGGTGAGGCGGCGGGACCGCGGCGCCGGGTCGGGCCTGTTGCGCCTCGCTGCTCAAATTGCTGCATAAATTCGAGTCCGCTCGCCGTGCCCGAAGGAAACTGCCCCATCGTGGGGCCGGAAGTGGCGGAGTGAAACTTGGGGCTCACTTGGCGGGGCGGGGCGGGGCGCGCTGGAGTTGCATGTCGCAGGCAAACTTGTTGCGACGGCAAGGATTGTGCGTTATTAGCTGCCACTCCCTTCCCCTCCCCGCCAGCCCTTTGTCCCACACACGCCCTCACACACGTCCTGGCGATAAAACAGACGCGTCGCTCAACTCGTCGTCGCCGCGCGCGGCGGGGTGGAAGGCTGCCTGGCTGGGGGGCCACGCACTCACTCACACCCACGCACTCGCTGGAGATGTCACCTGGCGCCCCTGTGTGTGTGAGTGTGCGTCTGTGAGAGAGGGGCGGAGAGATAGAAAGCATACTCATGTGTGGAGTGTGTGTGTGTGGATGGCGTCGTTGTGTGCATGCCCGCGTTTCTGCGAGATTGGAACCGGTTGTGTGTTGTATACTCTCTGCACGTTCAATAACCCTGCCGCCTCATAAAGTAAGGGGGAAAACAAGAGCGGCATGGAGGCTGATGCGGTGCGTCGTCGTCGTCCTCCTCAGAAGAGCATCGCACTTTCATTCCCTCCCTCCCTCTCTCTTCTTGCTCGCCGCCGCGCCGCTCGATTTGGCTAACCCGCGGCCCGGCCTGTTCGTACGGCAGTAAAGTGGCGGAACAACAACGGGAGGGCTGCGCGAGGCTGCGCTTTGTGCAAACGGCTAGCATGACGCGTCTTTGATAATCGTGCGCGATAGCCGCTACCCGGGGCCCTTTGTGGCCGCGGGGCTGCACCGCAGGTACCCGGTAAAGCACCACTTTTTGCCTGATAAAGGGGCAAAGTATGGCTTTTTGCCTGGTTATCTAGGTTCCGTAGGGGTGGGGAGGGCAAAAACCCCTTCGCTCCCCCTTGTATCCGCGCCTGCCTGCCTGCAGGTACCCGCCAGCGGTACGGGTAACAACAGCAGCGGGCCGCCCCAACTGCCGGCGTGGCGTTGGAGAGGCGCCGCCATCCATCTCCGTCAACTCCATCGCGACTCGGCGGCCAATTTAAGCGCCGCAGCGGGGAAGGCAGGCAAACGGCGAGTAGAGCGGCCGGCCGGGCCAAACTGTGCCGCGCAGAGCAAAGAGCAAGAACCCCGCACTTTGGCGGATCGCCCGCTCCCTTCGCCCTCCCTCAAAAATAATTCCAGTCAGGGCGTCGGGGCCGCGGCGCGCGCGCTGCAGGGTGGAAGCCTCTGCCTCTCTCGCACTCGGAGGCCGGCAGGGCTGCCCGCGGCTACCATCACCGTGAAGAAAGCAGGCCTCTTTCTCCTCGGAGAACATTACCTCGCTGTGTTGACTGGCGGGCTGGTTCTCTCCGGGCAGGCTTCCCCCTCAAGTCCCTGTAAGGCATTGGCCGCCCCGCCTCGCCCGCCCCGCCTCGCCCGCCCCGCCCCCGCCGAGAGGACAAGGGAGAGGCGCCCGGTAGTGACAAGGCCGGCCACCCCAATGAAAAATTAAAGCGTCGCGAGTGACCGGAACCCTCCCCGGAAAATCCGAAAAATCCGATTCGCTAATGTTGTGTACAGTGAATATGGATATCCACGAATAATTCGACTATCAAGAATACGACTGATCACACATGTTATGAGCATGGTGAATATGCAAAAGAGCGCCGGTAACTAACTATGTGTGAATATCTGATGCGAATAATGGCTTGAGGGCAGACTTGTCGCAAAGTTGGTCGAAACGGTGACAAATGTCTGAAAATCGTCGCGGCAGACTTTGGGCAGCCACTGCGGCCGATAGAAGCCGGGAAACGGTCCTCGCGTCACCAGGGCTCGAGTCATTCTTCTGCAAGTGAAACAGGGTGGTGGCAGGCCACAGGTGTTGCGGAGTCGCGGAGTCAGCCCCGGGTTCAAGCGACCCGCCGATATCGGCTGGGTGGCTGCCAGCGCTGCCAGGGGCTCAGAAACCGATGACGGCTGACAGGTAAATAG
>CM060090.1:7373810-7428810 GCA_030522485.1 Stenchaetothrips biformis | reverse complement strand
TCGTCAGTGTGAGTGTGTGTCTGTCCACTGTCCGTCCAGCTTTTAAATTCCCCGGCTGGTGGTGCGTGTGTGCAGTGCCGGTGGGGGCCCACGGGGGCGCTGGCAGGCCTGGGGCTGCCTGGGGCTGCCTGGGGCTGCTAAACCGGTCCGGAACCCTCAATGGCGTTCCCAAGCCCCACAGTGACAGGGATTTCACTTAGTAAAACGTCACCAACCACTGAAGCAGCCAGCAGCATCCGGACTGCGGCACGGCCGGGCACGGCGCACCTCCCCCGCGGGACGCTGCGCGCTATCAGTGCCGATCCGGGAGTGATAACGTTTGAACCTTGCCGCGCGGCACTGTGCTGCCCTCAGTCGCCGCGGAAACATTTTTTTCCCAGTGGGACGGTCGCGTTCAATGGAGCGCGGCGCTGTGCGGCGCGATTATCGAGCCAAGCGAGTCATTTGCATGCGTGCAAGCACCGCCGACCCGCTGCGCGGCGGGTCGAAGCGGTTGGTCGGGTGGGACGGTTTTTACCTTGCCGGCCGCCCCTTTTTGCCTTCATTTTTTTTTTTTCGCGGCAAGTCGCGTTTGTCATGCAATGACCGCGGGCTTCTCGCGATTGTTGGCCCGCTGCTCGCTCAAGAGGAAGGATTACTCGGAAATACTTCCTCTTCGGTGGAAATAAGTCCAGCTGGATGCTGGATCCGCGGCAGACCGAAGTGGGATCGAGCGGCTCCACCGCCGAGCTTTACATATAAAGAGTCGAATCACAAAGTTGTCGCGGAGCCTCGAGGGCGCGCGGGACGGGGGCGGGGCGGGGGGCGGGGCGGGGGGGCGGGGGCGGCATCCAGGGAACGCGGCGACGACGGTTCGTGAAAAAGATACGCTTTTTTAGCACCATTTGGACGCTTTCCAATTTTCAAACGCCTAGAGAAATTTTGTCCGCTGCGCTCGGCAACTTCTCGGCAAGTATTTTGTGTCTGTGTCGAGAACTTTTCTTCCTGCACTGTTGCTGTATCTCTGCGGACGACCTCAACAAGCTCCGCAGAGGTCGTTTTGTCCCTGCATGCCAGTGTATGTGCCCCTGTCCCTGTCTCCACTATCTGCCCGCTCCCCCTCAGGGGAAGGACGCCGCCCCCTTCCCTGCCGCTGGTGCGAGGGAGGATACTCCTGTAAATCCGCAGCGAAGCCGATCAGGCCCGTCAAGGCGCGTTCCTCCAGCACCAAACACGAAAAAAAAACAACAAAAATAAAAGCAATCACTGGGAGTAGCGGACTGGCGTGCTATTTAATATGCGGCATCGGATGGAGGTGGATTCATTATTCACCTAGGTATTCCGAATCCCTACAGGAAACTTGCTAACAAATTGTTCCGCCGGGCCGCCTCGACGCTGGCAGGAGGCGCGACAGGGGTGGGTGGGAAGATGGGGGTGGAGGGGAGCAGGCGGAGCACCCCGTGTGACTGAGGGCTGGACCTCGCCGTGCCCGCAGCTTCGAGCGGTAGTGCATACCTGCGACGCTTATAACTGGGTTTACTCTTTGTTCCAAAGATGGTTCCCCAGTTAAACGGTCGCCACCGCCGAGTTTACGGCGTAATCGACAGCGAACGGCGCCGCGGCGTCGCGCAGCGTTGTCGCGATTGACTGGCGAGTTAGTTAATTAACCCTGGCTCCTGATGGCCCTGATGCCGCGGACCACTGAACGCGCAGCGCTCGTCCACCGCGCCGGGCGCGGCATTGAGGGCCCGGCCGGCGGCATGGCTGGCGCTTGATGATGGAGGCAGATGTGAGCAGCGGATACGGGGTGATTGAGGGGTGCAGGGATCGCTGCGCGCAGCACGCGTGGGCGTGGCGGCGTTGTCGCGCTGATGTAAGCATTGATTTTGCCGCCGCGTCGCTTTCGCCGTCGGAGACATCCGCAATGGATATATAAATCGGCCTCGGCAGAGTGGGACGCATGGCGCTGGGGATCAGCGTGAGTCGCGAGAGCGGCGGACTGTACCGCCCCGCCGCCCCAATGCTCCCTGACACGCCATTATCCCGCAATCACTACATCAGCATTCAAGAAGAGAGAAAGGGAGGAAAGAATCTATGAGCGCTCCGACGGCTGAAACGTCGCGGCCGCTGTCGTGGTCCTTACCCGCGGGCCGCCCGTCGGCGCTGCCTTGTTTTCGTTGGGGTCTGCGGTGATGTAAACCGGATTACCCTGGCGGCGGGGCCCAGTCCGCCCCGCCCCGCCCCGCCCGTGCGCCGAGGCGACTGATCTGCTCTGTGTCTGTCTGTCTGCGCCCGGCCGCCCCGCGCGGCCGCCCCCGCCGTGATGAGCGGTGACACGGCGCGCCTGGCCAGGATCACGACGACGCCGGCCTGGCGCACAGTGTCGCCCGCTTTACGGGCGGCAGCGCGCGGATTAAACTGTAAAGAACAAAAACAAAGGCGGTGGATCGGGACGCCGGCCGGATTGAGTGCGCCCTCGGGGAATGCAGCCAACTCGGACCGACTCGCGCAAGGCTGCCGCGCTGCCGGCGAGGAAGGGAAGTGTCCGGTTTTGTCGCTTTGCTTGGCAAGTTCGCGGGTCTCGCCGAGGCCGAGCGCTCGCCCGGAGCGCACTGTGTACCTGCTTTCACAATATTCCAACCACTCGCTGACGATTTTGTTGACAGTTTGTTTTTGTTTGTGGGACGTCGAGCGGCAAGGCGTCATTACTGCCAAAAGTTTTCAAGTGCTGGGGCGATTTTGTTCCTGTGTGTGGCGCCCAGGCTTAAAAATAAAAATGTCAAGGAAGTTTCTGTGGCGCAGCACAGCGCAGCGGGGCCCCTCTCCGGGAGGGAAAGAACTCCGGGGTATCGACTAGTGAATAGTTCGTCGGGCGCGGAGCGCGCGCGGCCCACTGAGAAAAAAGTCTAGTAGAAGTACCAGACCAATCCTAGTTAAACGAGCACTATTAACAGATACGAGAATCCTAGTAACCCAGATGATCAGTTGCAGTAACCGGATCAGGTCTGGGAAGTTTTACCTGACTAAAACCAACTAGACAGTTTTTTTTTTTTTTACCCAGAATTCTAATTGAGTTATTGAGTTATATTTTATCAGAAAGTCTGGTATTTGGTACCAGGATTCTAATTAACGTTACAAGACTTTTTTTTTTCAGCGCACCCGCGGCCACCAGGGACTCAATGCACAGCGCGGGTGGGGGGCTGCTGCGTCGGACCTAACGGTAAATAAATGAAAAGAACGCAGAATAAGGTCGATGCTTTATAAAATCGAGCGATCGTGTTCCCGTGCACTGGTGGTACACGGCGGTGACGGTGACGCGCTCTTCACTGAGGCAGACATCGTTAGCAAAGGGGATTCGGGAAAGCGAGTTATATAATTGGACTGGCTCTGCATTGCGAGCAACTCGACCGACTCGGTGCGGGTCGTGCGGGTCCGCTGGTCCGATCGGAGGCACGGGCATTCCCCCCCCCCCCTCCTGGGTCCTCGCCGCCCACAGTGGGTCAGTAGACCGTCGAGGCGGCCAAAATTCTAGACACGCGTTTTGAGCTCCAGAGTCGCTTAACAAGACTCGAATCGAACGTGTGACCCCACCAATGGATTGCTCTCCAAACGAGGAATCCATTGGTGGCGTTACACGTTTGATTCGAGTCCCATTTAGCGACTCTGGAGCTCAAAACGCGTGTAGAATTTTGTCCACCTCGACGGTCCTCTGACCCACTGTGCGTCATCGCTGCGCTGAAACTCGCCGAGAGACCATCTTTCTGATGTAGTAAAATCGATAAGGGATTCACCTCGATCCTGGCGATGATGCGCTGGCCTTGCGGTCGGATCGCGCAGTCGGGATAACTTTCTTCTATTAAAAACAACAACACGAAAACGAAAAGCAGCGCACGCTCTCGTCAAAACTTGGACCGCCACCACGCGCGGACCGGTGACATTACAGTCCCTCCCCCTCCCCCTCTTTCGAAGCACGGCGCTCTTGATAATCTCACATTCCGAGACAAGGACCAAGGCCTTGGTCGTGTTACACAGAGCCGGGCGTTATTCCGGACGCCGCGTTGGGCGCTCCTCTTTAGCGCCCCTGTTAATTAACCCACTGCAGGCTGAGCAGCGCTTGCGTCGCTCCGTCTCTCTCGCACTGGTGGGGCATGCCGCGGCGGAGAGACGGCGCGGCGACGCAGCGCGCCTGTCGCTGCAAACCGCCGACCAGGCCCGTCTTCTTCTTCTCCTTCTCGTCTCAGTGAACTTGAGTGACGTCGAGTGACCTTGAGTGACCTTGTGCTCCGTGCCGCAGGCCGCGCCGCCGCGATGCGCGGACGCGCGAAGCGTGAGCCCGCCGCCCACGCCGCCGGTTGATGCAGGTAAGTCGGCCACCTCATTTTCCGACGCTATTTTTCTCTGTTTCTGGAGAATGCCGGGAAAAGTTGTGGCGGAATTGTTTTATCATCTGGCCACTTTTCAACTGTCCACCTCGCGGCCCCGGGAGAGAACCAGTTAGTGTGGGTTAGCCTTAGAGGGTCAGCCAAAACCATGGAAAACAGGCGGGGCGCGGGGCGCCCTGGCTGGATTGTCTGCCCCTCGTAAGCTCGAGTACCGCAGGCTGAAATTGACCTCTTTCGTCTGCTTACATCTGCAGCGTCGTTCAGCACACCGAGCACGTTGCTCAGCCGCCCCTCGCATTAGCATCCTCTTAAAATAATGCATGAAATCGAGCCGGGGATTTCGCGCGCTCATTGCTCCCCGTGCCGGCCTTGTCCAGGGCCTTGCTTGCTGCCGGCCTGCTGCCTTTGCATTTCGATAATCCATCAGCTAACATCGATGCCCCAATGAAGGCCTAGCTCTGCTGGTCTCCGCGAACCCTTCCCTTAGCGAAGGGGCCATCTTGCGGCCTCTCCCCTTCCCTCTGAACCCTCTTCCGTCATCGCTTTGAGTCACGGAAACGCAACGCACGCGCAAAAACGGAAATCAAAGAAGAAGCTTGTCCCCAAAAAAGTCGACCCTAATTACTTCGGTTTTTTTTTCCCTCGGCGGCGCATCATAGATGAAGTTGACTGCGCTGATATTATTCCCACAACAAAACAGACGTCCCGTCAACTCGCAGTTTGTAGTTTAAATTTTGTTAACGATCCTTTTCGTTTTAGGTGTGGTTGGTTGGCATGCTGGTTAGCCGCCTCACACTTCATCGCCTCGGCGGCACGGCATCCGCATCCTTTACTCCATCAGCTCGCATTATTTGCCGCGCCGCCGCCGCCCCGCCGCCGCCGCCTCGGCCGAGCCTGACTCGCCGCCCCAAACTTTCTGACACTCTTCGTTAGGGGATGACGTGCGAAGGGTGAACAGGGCAACACCGTCTACGCTGGAAACAAGGGAACAACGGGCAGCGTGTTAGCAGCGCCGACAACTTTTTGGACGGTGACTCGGCGCCGCCGTCGTCGGGTGGTACCTGGAAGACGGGGTCCTCGCAAGGAAATGCCGTCGCTGATTTATGTTCACAGTTTTTCGCCCCACTTTTATTTGCCCCTCCCCCGGCCTGCCCCGCGCCCCGCCCGCCGGTCGCCGCCGGCTTTGGGCGACTTGTCTGCCGATAGCGGGGTTGGCGGCCCCCGAAATTAGTGAGTTGCTGCCCGTGCCTCGCCCATCGTCGCCACTGTTTCAACGCCGATGAAAAATTGATAAGAACGTTTTCCCTCGAGAGGCACTGTCTCCTTTTCCTTGCTTATATCCCGCTGCAGTCACTTATTTGAGTTGTGCAGCCACTCGAGACTCTCTTTGACCCGCTTCGTTCGTGCGGCTCGGCGCCCGCGCGCCTTCATCCTCACTAAACCCGCACCAGACTGCATTTTTTTTTTTTTAAATTAAAACGGCGTCTCGCCTCGCCGTCGTGGTCCCGGCTGGCTTGCAGGACTCACCCGCCCATCTGCTCAATCTGCGCGGACCTGGGAGGACCGAGCGCGCAAACAAACCGTCATCACCTGGAGCCTGCGACCCCTGCGACGCCCTCTTTGTCGCGCTCTGCGTCGTCATCGCCGGCCCGCCGGCCTCCGACAGGGTGGACAGGGCGTGCCGGCCGGCCGGCGGCCACCCCGTCCATCGCACAGCGGGCACCAGGCGTAGTCCTAGGGCCAGGGGTCACGCGGGGCTCGCAGTCGTACTAGTTCTGGCGGGGTGGGCCGGGCCCCGCCGAAGTTGTCGTCCACTCCACGCAGCGCGCCGGTCGAGCGGTCCGGCATGGCCCCCGCCGCCCGATACGCCACCGATGGAGTCCCAACACGCCCCCTCGCCCCGCCGCGCAACTTCATATGGAATATTCAGAAACTGGCAGTAGACCAGGGGGACGGCCTCATTATGCGTGTTGCTCAATGGCCTCTCGCTGGCCGTGCTGCGGAGGCGTGCTGTTACGCTTCGTCTCTCTCTCTCTCTCTCTCTCACGGAGCGAACCGGAAGTGAGAGAGAGCAAGCGAGCTGTTTGCTGTTTGTTGACGTCGTGCGCAGTGTGGGCGCGCCGGAAAGGCCTCCGGGCCGCGTGCATGTTGCGGGGGCGCGCGGCGTGCAACCCGAGGCGGGGCGCCGCGCTGCCGCCACGAGTACTCCATGCTGCCGCCGAGAATAGAGTTACTGAAATAACACGATGCATGCACTCGCGATGAGTCGCGCGGCCTAATGAAATTTGAACCGGCCGGGGGGATACAGAGGAAAAGGGAAAAGTTGCTTTTCCTTAACACCCACCCCCTTTTCATAATGAAGGCCAACTTTCCCTCTCCCCCTCCTCCGGTTCCTTTTCAATGCTTTCGCCTTTTCACTCGCTTCGCAGCCTGCCCCCTCCCCCCTCCTTACTCGCAGCTCTTACCGCCAGCTCTTACTAAACCGCCCCCCCCCCCTCCCCGCCCCTTTATGAACCTCAACTCTCCCTCCTCTGGATTCGCACCTGCGGGCTGATTCCGAAGACAGCTTCTTTCGTCGCTCTGTCTCTCTCACACACCAGCTCACACCCGTACAGAAAGCCCCGCGGGCGCGATAGAGACAGAGCGACGAAAGCAGTGTTCGGAGAGCGCCCTCTGAGAGCTTCCCGCTCATTGGCGCCGCATTTAGTCCTCCTAAACATGATACATCCTCCATTCCATACCTGTGGTCGTCCTGGTTCCGTATTCAGCCCGCCTCCAGCGTACTTCCAGCGTGCTTCCCGGTACAGGCCTGCGCTGGGCGGGCCTCCGAGTCCGTGAAGAAAAGTGGAGTGAGGCAGAGAAGGTAGCGGCGCCACCGCACGCTCCGTGACCGCACTGCCTCCAGAGACCTCATTCGGGCTCACTGCTTCGGGCTGCGAATACCACCAATACCCGTCAACCTCGGCTGGCCCGCGAGCCTCGGCTCGGATGATCGGCCGAGTGAGCCCAGAGAGGACGGGCCGGCCGGCGCGCGGCGCGGGAGCGGCGGCGTCTCTGGCTCAGACAGACGCGTTCGCCGGCAGCGCACCGGCTGGGCGAGGGGTGAGGAGGTGGTACCGGCCGGCCAGCCAGCGAGCGTGAGCGAGCGAGGTGTGGCCAGTGGCTGAGGCGTGGCTGTCGTCGGCGTGGCAGCTACTCGGAGGGTCTCTGCTCGCGGGCGTCCGACGGACCCTTGAGAGGCCGTCTTCGGAGCCGGGCCTTCGCGGGCGGACTTTTCACGGGCCGGATATCAATGCCGAATTTCGTGGAGCGTCTAGATGTGCCATGGCCCGACCGCCGCAGGCCTCTACTTCCCGGGTGCTTCCAGCCTTCCGCGCGCTTCCCGCCGGGTTAGCCAAACCACAAATCCTCTGGAACGGGGCGGCGCCGTGGCTGTGGGCCGGACCCCTTGCCGCGTCGCCGCGGCCCGCAAGCCTGTTCACGGCGCGCACGTCAGGCCGCGACAGGCCGAGGTGCCGCGCCGGGCCTGCGAGAAGAAGACCGTCAGGCAATTTGGTCTCGCCTCTGCGCCGCGCCCTTCACTGTCAAAGTAGCGATTTGTCGTCCGGCGTGGCGTGGCTCACTCTCCGGCTAGCCAGAGGGCGGCGGCGCGCGCAGTAAAACAGTGGAACGGCGCTGCCGTGGGTCGGGGTTCGAATCCCCACCCCGGCGATACTTTTCTGCAGGTTCTTTTCTCTCGGCGCGGCGCGCGCGGTGGCGTGCTTTTACTGCCCCCACTAACTGCTGCACCGCGTCATGAGTGTCCCCTCCCTTGGCGACTTTATCACTTTGCCAGTGCGGGACCCCTGCCGCGGCTGCCCGCTCGGTCTGCCCGGCCTGCCAGGCCAGCCACTGGCCGCCGGGACAACCCGCCGGCCTCCGTTTCCGCGGCCCATTGTCAGCCTGAATTTCTCATAACTATTCCTTATATTTCCTTACTTTTCCTTATTTTCCCTTACATTCCTTCCTTTTTCTTACATTTACTCCCCCGCCGCATGCTGGCCGCCACTGCCACTTTGTCCTGGCCGTGCATTTTCTCGGAAGGGGGGCGGGGGGGAAAGGTCAGCCCCGGAATCCGACTGGCAAGTGGCGCGCGGAGTGGCTGCGCACCCACGCCACGCCGGGGTCCATCTTCTGGCAAAGTCTCGTCAAGTTCAAACGAGGACAACGAGGACGGGTAGAAATGCTGATGAAAAAGCTGGCGTCGCTGCAGTCGCCTCCGCCGCTGTGGCGCCGCTGTCTCGGCTCACCGCGCGGAAAATGACGTGTTTGTCGCTGGGGACTGGGCCGGCCCGGCCGGGATGCTGGTGGTGGTCGTAGTAGGGGTGGCGTGCGCGCCGGTCAGAGGAAGAACAACATGGCCGCTGTTTCCAATGAAAACAGCGACAAATAGTCGGCTATTATCTAAACGGAGCCTCGCGCGTCGATGACGACTGGACGCCGTCGTCATCGTAGTGGCCGTGCCCGATGTTTGCTCGCGCCGTCCACGACGCGATGGCCCTCTGCATAATTAAGTGGGCCTCAGCTCGTTGACGGAAGTGGAGTGCCGCCCGAGGCCGTGTCCAAGAGTCGCCGCGACCCCTCGCTCGCTTGCTCGCCCCGCCCCGCCCGCCGCGCAAGTTGTGAAACTCAAAGAGGCCGTTCGCGACTAGTTTATGCAGAAAAAAAAATAAAAGAGGACCTCGCAAAAATCACAGACACCGATGGAAAGACGGCAGCGACGCTTTTCCAGCGGCGAGACTCGTTTCCGCCCTCCGGCCAACTTCTCTCTTTTGTCTCGATGTTTGACGACGCAGGCAGGCGTCGCGTTTCAGGGCACAGCGGCACCTT
Source organism: Stenchaetothrips biformis (assembly GCA_030522485.1). NCBI lineage: Eukaryota > Metazoa > Arthropoda > Insecta > Thysanoptera > Thripidae > Stenchaetothrips > Stenchaetothrips biformis. Next base: position 7,419,580 of record CM060090.1, on the reverse strand, counting down.
GAGAGGCATCATTGCGTTCGCCGTAGCAATGGCTGGCGCGGAGTGTCTCACCATTTCACTCAGCGGGGCGGGGCCGGACGGGGCGGCCCTTTGCCGATGGGCAAGGAACAACTTGGCTTCCCCACCTCCAACTTAGCCAGGACAGGGCGGCGGCGCACGGTGGGTCAGAAGACCGTTGAGGCGGCCAAAATTCTAGACGCATTTTGAGCTCAACAATCGCTAAATGGGACTCGAATCGAAGGTGTAACCTTACCAATTGATTCCTCGTTTGGAGAGCAATCCATTGGTGGGGTAACACAATCGATTGGAGTCCCATTTAGCGACTCTGGAGCGCAAAACACGTCTAGAATTTCGGCCGCCTCAACCGTCTTCTGACCCACCGTGCGGCGTCCGCTGCCGCCGCGACTCGACACTCTTAATCACGCCGCAATCACACAAGATATATGCAATTTAGTTTGGCACAGTTTTGAAATTAGTGCCGCCATGTCGCCGCGGCGGTGGCGGCGATGGCGGCGATGGCGGCGATGGCGGCGTGGCGACGGGCTCGGCGGGAAGCCACGTCCACGAGGCCGCCAGCTGGCGGTCCGGGCCGGCACGTCCGGCCGGAGCGGGAACACCGGACTCCGGGAAATAGAAAATGGCGTCGGCTTAAGCCGACGCAGAATTCTGCGTTACGGCGGTGCTGCGTTTGTGCACTAATACAGTTACGGCGCCGTAAAAGCGGCCCAGCTGTGCCTCCTTCTTGCCGCCGTCCGGCAGGTGCGGCAGGTGCTGCCGGCTGCACCGGTCAGGTGCGTCAGGTGCGCGACCTGCAGGCCGCTTCGTCGCGCTGTCTCGCTCGCACTCGTGGGGCGTTCCGTCTGAGCGAGACGGAGCGACGAGGCGGCGAATCACTCTCCTGTGCGACCCGGCCCTGCACTGCTGCAGCGGCTGCAGCCCTCGCTCGGACGGGGAGCGAGCGTAGTCCACGACGGCGCGGTAAATTTATTCGTTCCCAACTGCGGCCGCCCCGCCCCGCCCCGCCCCGCCCCGCCCCGCAGCCTGCTCGCTCGCTGAAGTTGGAGGGGTCGCGCCGGAGTGCATAGCGGCAATGGGCCCGCCACCGATTGAATGAGCCATTTAAATCTCAATTAAGCAAATTGGTGCCAAGACGCCACGACGTCCCCACAGATGGCTCTCTCAGATGGCTTGGCGTACCTCTCGGCCCGCCCCGCCCTCCCTGCTCCTAATCTCCACGAGCCGGCGGGGCCGCCAGGGCTGCCGGGACCGCTGGAACCGCTGTAGTTAGATTGCTGTGGAAACTCTACGACCCGCTGCACCTGACTTCGTTTCGTATGCAAAGTTACACTCTGTGTGAATGAGTGAGAGTGTGTGTGTGTGTGTGTGCGCGCTTTGTTTTTGCCCTTGTTGGCGTCGGCGCGGTCAGTCTGCAGAGTAGGCCGGCCCGCCGACAGAGCCGTTCGGTGGGTCGGCCAGCGTCGGGCGTCATGCTTCGACGCGCGCGATCAACCCGATCCGTCTGTCTGTCTGTCTATCCGCTTGCCTTCATTGCAAGCGTCCGCCTGTCCCTGGCTTACCCTGCAGTGGGAGGGGTCCGAGCCGAACCCAAAGCCATTCCCTGACGACAGAGTGGACGAACTGCAATCGGATTAAATTCAAATTCCGCGCGCTCTGAACAACGCGTGGGCGTGGCGTGTGTGAGCGGGAACTTCTGGCGCGGAGGGTGCTACCCGCAGCGGCCGTGCCGCATCCCCACCCCTCCGGCCGCCCGCGCACTTTTGCAAGACGCCACTCAGCTCGCATTTTATTGTGCAAGTTTTCGCTATTTTCACTGGAGCCTGCATCGGGCCTTCAAGTAATACCTGTTCGCCCAAACTGCAGGGCGCGTGGATGCGGACAGTCTCAAACGGCTGGATCCCCGAATTTCATGATTTCATGCACCATAAATAACGCGAACATGTGCGTATGGTCCCGCGGCCGCCACAAGCCGCAAGCCACAAGCCCGGGTCTTACCCTCCGCTCCCACACGATTCACTGAGGTTATAACCACAAAGTTAGGCGCTTCGTATATTATTTTCCTTTTACCTCGTATGCCTTTTGCTTCGCACGCCTTTACTTTTGTCTTTCGCTCCCATTCTGACGCTCCATGCGCGCGGTCGCAACAACGATGCGTTGAGTGCCTTTCCGCGAGTGAGAAATGGCGGGGAAAACAGAGGTGGAAGTGGTAGACCCACCCTGGTACCGGCCCTGCCCCCGCCCTGGTACCGGCCCTACCCCCACCCTGCCCCCACCCTGCCCGCCCATGGGGGTGCGACCCGCCGAGCCACAGCACGGACTGCACCAAGCCATAACCAGGAAAAACGCGCAGGCGCTGCGCAAACGCAAAAAAAAAGAGTGAATCTTGAAAAAGATAACACGGAGGAGCTCCTCTGAGACAAGCGTACAGTGGGTCAGAAGACCGTTGTGGCGGCCGAAATCCCGGACACGCTTTGAGCTCCACAGTCGCTAAATGGGACTTAAATCGAACGTGCCTCCAAACGAGGACCCATTATTGGTGGGGTCACACGTTCGATTCGAGTCCCTGGAGCTCACAACGTGTCCGGGATTTTGGCCGCCTCAGCGGTCTTCTGACCCACTGCGAGGCGGCGGTGCTGCTGGCGGTTCTCAGCGGGCAGCTCGCGTCACTCCCGGCCACGAGTGCCGTCCCGGCGAGGTGGCCCAAGCGTGTGGAATCGAGTCCCCGGCAGGCCCGTTCCGGCCCGCCGCGCCGGCCCGGCAGCTCTCAACAAGTTCTCTACTCTTTCAAGTGGCGGGGCGGGCTGGCTGCGTGCGCACCGAGGCCCCCGGGACCGCTCGGGACGCTGCCCTGGGACACCTGCTCCCTGTCCACAGTGGTCCGCGGCGTGCAGGGTGCAGGGCCGCGGAGAGGCGTGCCTGTCTTGCACTACCGGTCAGCCGCGCTGCCTCGCTGCTGGCGGCCGCGGCCGCAGGGGCGAGGGGCCTTCTGGTGCTTCCGGGCTCTGCGTCTGGCTCAACGCATTTTACCAAATTCTAAGAACAGCTTCGGGTTGAAAGAGACGGATCACCACCGCGGTCTCTCGTCCCGCAAAACAGCATGAGCGGCCCTCAAACTAACTGCCCTCCTTCATTTTGAGTTATTTTTTTAAAAGTTCTCACTCAAGTTTTAATTTAACTTTTAAAGTTTTGTGCATGGATTGGCGAACTTTACCTTTGCCAAACGGCCTCGAGGGTCTACCAGCAGGCGCAGTGTTAAGAAAGTTACCCCGTCTCCTCTCCCCTCTCCATCTCGCTCTGACACGTTGAATAGAGAAGGCAATTCGCAAAGCATGCCCTAGTTACGAGAAGATGTCAATGCGAAGCGATCGCCCAACGTGGGGCTGCGTGGTCCAGCTGCTTTCCAATGGAGCTGCCATGGCCGGTCGGTGGCCAGCAGGCTGCGACCCACAGCGACCGGAGGCTTAAGGCTGCAGCTAATCCTAAACAATGCCTCCTCTCCCGCGCCGTTTCCAAGGAAAGCGCCTTTTGGAGGCCCGCGGCCCCCTCGGCTTGTCAACACTCCCGTTTTCCCTTCCGGCCCTCCGCCCCCCGCCCGACCCCCGGCGATGACTGCTTTCTTCCCTTTACAAGACGCACGGCGCGCTGCCCTCGCTTATATTGCGCGCGCCAATTTGAATAATTATTTGAAAAGGAGCGGCGCCTTGGCGGCTTCGCCGGCCTCGCTGGCACTCGGCGGGCGCGCCAGCAGCAGCCAAGGCGCCGCTCCGTCACTGCCAAGGCGATGCCGCCAGGTAGCGCTGCGATCTGCATATTTATGGCCCATTACTACGCGCTTATAATATTTCGGTTCGCGCGCAGAGCGGTGCAGAGCCTCGGGCCTCGGCGTGGGTGTCGCCAACAAGGCCTGGCCGCGCGTCGCGCAGCCAGAGGCCTCACAGGCCAGGGAGACGGACAGGGGGCGAGTGAGTGGCCCCTGTCTGTTGTCTCTTCGGCCCCCTCCTCTGGGCTGCTCCGGGCATGCTCAAGGTCGCCGCCGGAGGAAGGCAAACACCGCGTCTGATAGAAATGGCGGGAAACGGTGGCGATGCCGCGGCGGGGGTTTCGCCCGGTTCATCCGGTTCTTCCGGCTCACCCGGTTCGCCCCGCACGACGGTTTGCGCGGCACGACGACGGTAACAGAATACCGCACGTCCCGCTCGGATTTCCTCCATCAAGCGACGACCCCGCGACGCCCGTTGTCTCCGCGGCAGCAGCAGCGCGCTGCCCTACTTGGAGGAGAGGCGGATGCACGCGGCGCTGCGACGGTCATCACACACACACACACACACACACACACACACACACACACACACACACACACACACACAGAGGGAGATGCTCGCCACGCGCGGCTCTGCGGCGCTCTGCGGGTCCAGCGCCTTGTCCTTTCTTTTCCTCTTCCTGCTGCGTGTTTTTTTTCCTCCCGCTGCATCTTTTCCCCGCCGGCGCTCTGTCTTCATCTTTCACTCCCGTGCCCCCTCCCCCTCCATCTCGGCTGCCATCGTGAAACTCCCTTTATGCAGGCCCCCCTCCCTGTCTACCGACTCTGAGCCGGGCAGGCAGCCGGGTAGGCAGCCGGCCTCCACGCCTGCAGCGCGACAACCCAATTTGCTGGCCAAACCACGGCATTGTTGCGATCTTGGGGGTTGCGGCGAAGGCGGTGGGGCGGGTGGGCCGGGCGTGCATCCAGGAACGGACAAAGGGCTGAAGGCTGGAGACGCTTTAGGAGTCTCGCGAAATTTTGAACCGAGCTATATATCCCCGTCTCAAGAAAACGCGCCTAGAGGCATGGTAAATCTTTTTTTGTGCCTCACAATGTGGCGTTACAGTGTATCGCGACCGCTCTTTCTCTGTGAAGAATGCAAATGTGTGTCAACAAGGACAGTGTGAAATGAGCAAGGGCAGTGCGGGCAACAACACGCCCTCTTCCTTCTCGTTTCGCGCGCGGGCTGTAAAACGAAGCCAGGCGAGGTCTCTGAACCCCGCCGGCTAACGAGGGGCGGGCCGATGAGGATCTACGGAGCGATTTCAGAGAATCGTCTGTCCCGTCGCTCTGTCTCTCTCGCACCCCCACCGGACGCCCCACGAGGTTGAGTGAGACGGAAGGCCGAAACGACTCTTTGGCTTCCTGGCCGATGGGATCGGCGGCGGTCCGGTGCCGTGCGGCGTCGTCAACCCCCGAGAGGACGGCATGACGGCCCCGCTATCCAGTCGTATAAAGAAAAGGGGCGGGACGACGTGCCACGAATAAGTATGGGGAGCGCGTCGGCCAGCGCGTCGGCAAAGTCATCGAAGTGCAGTGCGGGGGCATACCTCACGCCCACATGCATCAGGGAACGATTATGTAGCGGCCTACTCGAGCCGTCAGTGCCCCCAGGGCAGCCTGCGGGGCAGCCATCAAAGTTTGCGGCCGACACTTTGGACAAGATGTGATTCAGGAGAGTTAAGGGTCACGCGGCCCGCCGGCGCGAGGCACACTTTTGGGGCTGGGCGTCGCGCCACGAACTCGAGGTGACGCAGGGCCGCGCCGTGACGTTCGAAAGTAGACAAACTGGGGGTAACGACGCGCCTAGATTCCGAGAGTCTTCGTTCCTGTTACTCTCGCACTTGATGGGGGTCCCGATTGGGTGCGAGAGAGAGCGCGTCGAAAACGACTCTCGGAATGAGTCCGCAGTGGGGCAGGAGCTGGCAGGCCTGCCAGCTCGTCGAAGGGAGGAGTTTATTGGTACGGAGTGACTCGGTGCCGAACGGCTCGCTCGGCCTGCGAGGCCACCCGGCCGTATGAGGGTGAAAGTGAACATGATCCGCAGCGTCTACACTATCGGCGTCGCGTTTCTGCCCCCAATCGGCCGCGCCAATTCTCTCAGACGGGATGAGTCGGCAGAGAAGAGCGCACACTGTTCATTTTTTGACTCTCAGGGGCCGGAGGGACAGGTCTGTTGTCTGTTGTCCTTCCATGTGGGAGTCCGAGGCGGCGAGACGGCCCTGGCTGGGCTGACACTAACGGTGTGGTAGATCTGGCTGACCAGTGCCTTATCTGTATTCGGCGCAGACGCCGCCCGTGCGCCTCTGAAGCTAGTGCGCCCAACCGCCTTGTACGTACCGGGGCGGGACGGAGCGGGACGGAGCGGGGACCGTCCGACGACAATAAGGACGCTGTGCGGCGAGATTCGATAAGGCCATCGCCTGGGGCCGGCCAAAAGGGGGAAGGGGGGGGGGGGCAGCTCGGTCTGTCATCGTCGACCACCGCGGTGACCGCGACGGGGGGAATAGGGGATGGGACGTCGTGGCAAACATTCATTTAGACGAGTTCTTATGGCGGTGCAAAACGAAGGCAGTGCTCCCCGGGGTGACAGCGGTGAATCGGACACACTGCCTATAGTCTGTTCTCTTCTTCTTGCGTCGTATCAATTCCGCCATCCTACACAAGAACGGCGTCGCGTACAAATTGCTGTTACCCCTTCTGGGACTCTGGATTCAGACCGGCTGTACGCTTCCACAGCACGCACGCGGGCACTCACACATACGCTAACGCTCACGCTCGCGTGCAGGCTGTGATGGATGTGTGCGCGTCGTGGCGTGGGCGGGCCGCTTGAATCCTATTCCTTAAGGCTGAAAAGCTGTGTGCAATCGCCTCGCCCCTAGCCCGCTTGGTGCCCTTGGCCTTTCAGGCTCCTGCCACTTCAGCGCACTGTTGAAAGTAAACTTAAAAACATTCGAAAAGTTCTCCAGAAATTGCTAAAAAAAGAAAAAAAAATTCAGTGCGGAAAAGACCAGCCACAGCTGTCAAGCTGGACAGGCCTTCAGCTTCAGCACGCGGGTAGCTGTAGTGCTGGCGGTGCAGAGACGTCGCGGACGAGCGCACCGCACAGCTGGGGCCGGCCCTGACGGACGGCCAACAACGCTCAACTGCCGTACAGCGGCAAAGAATCAAGAAGAGAGAAGAGAAATTAAGGCCAAAAAAAAGGGAGAAAATAATTTTAAAAATAATAATCCTACACGTGATATACGTGTGTGAGCCCTTGCGGTAGGATGCGGCCGCGGCACGCAAAAAGAAAATATCATCTCTACGTACGTAGGAAAACGGGGGCATGCGGAGGATTGGCGTGTGTGTGTGTGTCTGTGTGTGTGTGTGTGTGTGTGTGTGTGTGTGTGTGTGTGTGTGTGTGTGTGTGAGAGTGAGTGGGTGGCGCACCTGAAAGGAAGGAAAGCGGCTCAGGGGAAGTGTCTGTAACGGTCTGACAGGGCGGAGCATCGGAGCTGCACTGCCAGCCCTCCTGCCACCGCCGTGGTGAAAAGATCTTGTTGGATTTGGCCAAATGCTACATCATTTCCGCGATACCCTGCTGCGCCCGGCTATTTCCTTTCCCATTTGTTGGGTGTGGTGGTCTTGATCTCCGTAATCGAGGCAGTGCAGCAAAAAATGCAGCTCCGGGAAACGAGTGGCGGCCACGTCAGGCTGAGTAATCGAATAAGGATCCGTCCCTCCGTTTGTTTTTCACTGGGCGTGCATTTGTCAGTGGTGCGACTGTGGCTGCGGGCGGGGCGGGGCGGGGTGGGGTGGGATGGGTACGCCATCCCTCTGTGTCGCGAACACGGAAGATGCATTCCCGTGTATGCAAACGTCATCCGCGCCGTGTTTTTCTCGTCGCACACACCCCGCCCGCCTCATTTCCGCAACGAAACGCGACGGCGTTCGGGCGCGCGTGCCTCGCTGCTTCCGGACGCAGCCGAGCGCAGCGCCGCTTCTCCTTCCGGGGTCGCGACGCTCGGCCCGCCCGCCGCGCTCCGTTTAAAACAGACAAACGGAAAGAAGACGACTGCAGCTCTAGCTGCGACGATAAGCGGGTCGGGGCGCAAAAAGACGGCGGTGAGGTCTGCGGCGAAGAGGACGAGGACGACGACGAGGACGCGGGGCTCCGAAACGGGCCTCTTCATCACGATGGCCACCGCCCGCGACGCACCTGGCGACTTTTTCCGACCGCAGCCTCGACCGCAGCGCGGCGGCGGGACCCAAAACCCGGACAGAGAGAAATGAAATTAACAACTGTTGCGCTTGTAATGACTGCTGCACCCACCCCCTAGCCCTGGCCATCCATTTGCCGTCTGCGGGCCTTACAGTGTACAGCACCCGCCTTGGGCGCCCCGACGCGGCCGCGGCCTGGCTCTAAAAAAGCACAAAAGAACGGGAAGAGGATAGATGGCGACGCCAGTGCGGTTTTCGGCTTGTCCGCGCATTGGCGTTCAGCGTTATACCATTTCAAACCTATTGGCGGTACAAATGGTGTTGAGAAGGCGGTAAAATCCGCATACCAATCGGACATAGAATATTATTACCGCCAGTAAAGGGTGGGAATATGACCGCCCCCAGAGGGCGGGGCGCGGGGCGGGCGGTAGCCGGGCCTGCCGATAGCCAGCCTTTGTCTCCGCGACCCTCATTGTTGCTTCTGCTCTCGCTTTCCATTTCACAGGTTTCCCGGCAGATTAATAACGGGATGAGAAATGACCGCTGTCCGCTCACCCGATATTAATGCGGACTGATTATCAGAACTGAGATCAACTGAATCCATTTTTCCTCCCCATTTCTCGTTCCTTTCCTTTTAACGCATTTTTTTTTCGTCGTTGTTTTGTCCAACTTGCGGTGCCCCGCCGCGCGCCTCGATTTCCGCGCGCGAAAGACCCGAAGAGGGGAAACGGAAAACCCTACGCGAGAGTGAAAGCCGAAAGCCTTGGCTTCGCGCGTCAGCGACTTTGAATGATGACAATGAATAAATTCCCGCAGATGTCGCGCGCCCCGTCTCGCGGCTGGGAAAAATTAATGGCGGGCTGGTGGGTGCTGGGTACTCGCACCCGGGCCGGAGGTCTGGAGGGGGTGCGCCAAGTCCGCCGCCGGGATTACCGGCTGTCTACCGAGCGAATCACAATGGCCCGCAATTTGCACGGCTTTCTTTCCCCGCGACACGTCCGCGTCACCGCGCCTCAAAAATGCAGCTGCTGCCGACGACCAGCCGACACGTCGCGGCCACACGGACAAAGGGCGCACGCCGGGGCGCGCCGCTCCATTCGGTTTGACCGCCTCTAATCTTCGCTCCGCGTTCCGAAGCAATTGGTGCGCCGCCACCTTCCCGTCCACCCCTCCTCCCTCTCACCTCCACCCCGCTCGGCCCCCTTGTACATCCACCGACGCGCTGGCGTTACACTCAAAGCTCAGACGAGTGGTCGATTTCATTTGAATGCAAATGAAAGGAAAAAGGGAGTGCGCGGCGTGGCCGCCGGCCGCCGCCCCGGCCACGCTAGCGGTGGCCTGTCGCGTTTAATTGGCCGAACGATGAGGCGAGGAGAATCGAGGTAGTTTTGGCAGGCTGGCACCACCGCTGGTTCCTTGCGGCGTGGCCGGCCACATGCCTGGTCGTCGCCCAGCGCGAGGCCGGGGCGCCAGGACGCCGCGCCGTCCCGCTCCCTTTGTTCGGCCGTTCCTCCTCGTTAAGTGTTTCGAACGATTCCTTTCATTAATCCAGGCTCGCCCGCCGCCACCTCAATCTTCCTCTAATCTCAACTTGGCCGCCGTCGCTCCGCCCCGCGTCGAGCCCGTCCTTGCCGGCCTTGATAATCACCGCCATCGCAGCTGCAGGGCCTGCTCCAGCCGCTGCTCCAGCCGTTCGCCATTTCTCAATTACTTTTCGGCCGCTTATTATTTCGTCGTCGTTCCTCGCTGCTTCCATTACACGCGCTAGTGGGGCGTGGCGGGGCGGCCTCTTTGACGCCCGGCGACGTCACGGCCACGGCACGGCCCCTGCCGGTCACCTGGAACACGATAAGGCAGCAGCAGGCGAGCCGAGCCGTTTGGGCCAATAAACTTCCGGGATCGCCGGGGCACGACCTGATCGGCGAAGTAGAATGCGCGCGAAGCACTGAGTACGTAAATGTCCTCTTTTTACTACCTGAGTATTACCATGGTTGACTTATTTTATTTTTTTATTTTTTTTCCAAAATTATTTTCTCTTTTGTTGCGAGAGCGAGCCAAACCCTATTCGTGCAGGAAGACAGACATAAACACAGACTCTCTCTCTCTCTCTCTCTCTCTCTCTCTCTCTCTCTCTCTCTCTCTCTCTCTCTCTCTCTCTCTCTCTCTCTCTCTCTCTCTCTCTCTCTCTCTCTCTCTCTCTCTCTCCATGCAGTGTGGTCCTGTATAGAACAGCCCGCCAGTACATTAGCCGCATATGGCGGCTCCAGCAGGGCGCCTTGGAAGCTATTTTCCATCTGTCTGCCTTGCAACTTGGTGCAACTGCGTCCTGTCCTACAAAAAGGCCGCTCCCAGTGTGTGTATCGGGCAGAACTAGCGATTGAACCCCTGGCGGCCGGACGGTGCAGCCGGAGCCAACGCGCCGGCCATTATTGGTCCAACTACGTTTTTCTCTTTTTAAGGATACCGGCGCGCGCGCCTGGCCTGGTGCCGGTGTGTGCGCGTGTGCTCTCGCGTCGTTGCGACTTAGTTGATGGTTGTGGGGCACATAGATCGTTGCCTCATAATGGATCCCGGCCCGTAAACCCTCCGCCGGCGTAATCGTGTCTTACATGGGGCAAAATATCAGCTGTTTTATGGTACACTCCGAGGACGGCCCGCTGGGGGCGCGCGCGAGGGCGGCGGCGCGGCGTGTATGGGTTGGGTTTTATTTGGTCGAGGACGGTTGCTTCTCAGTGTCAGCAAGGGGACACCCCGGCGCACAGTGCCGCGCAGTGCTTTTTGGCCCAACCCAGTTTGCGGGCCACAAACTCTGGCCGGCTCGCAGAGCGCATCGCCTTTTTCCGCGGCTGACAACACAACTCGTTACACGCTGGCGGCATTTATCTGCGGCCCAACTTGGATTAATAATGTTATCTCAAGCAAATGAGTTGGGAAACCGAATACCGTAATGTAATCACTCTGACAGAGTTCCCCGCGTGGGTGCGGGCGTGGGCGGCTCACGGTGTGCTCGGCGCGGCCCACTGTACCTGGCCCGGCGCCGCGGGCGCTAATCCAGACACAAGTTTTTGCATACCTGCGCCGTTCTTCGCCCAGTTGCGCGGCCATCGCTAGGAATCTGGCGCGACGCAATGAGGGGAATTAAAACTTGCAGCTTGATGAACAAAGGGGACTGAGTTAATCGAATCTGCTCGGGGCCGTCGGTCTTCTCGCGCGGCCCCTACAGACCGCGTGGATGCATTGGAAAAAGGAGAAGTAAAAGCAGGGGGGCAAGGGGACAACGCCTGGGGTCCTGTCTTGTCGGTGCGGAGTTAAAGTAAGAGTTGCTGTGTTTTTATTTTTATTCACTGTCAAGAAAGGAACTGTCTAAAAATGTTTTCACTTCTTTGTCGTTGTAACGGCCAAAAACATAAAAGAGTGTTGATTAAATCGTTTAAAATTCAGCTGACTCTTTACTTACGGAAAAGCGACTTATCCAGTATCGCGTAGACTCTCATTCAGAAACCCGCTCCTTCTTTCTCTGGATTTAAACGATAAAGTTTCGTCTCCGTCCGTCCAAGACTCCTTAGTCCAGAGCGTGACGGCTGCAGGCTGGCTGCAGGCTGGCTGCAGGCTGGCTGCAGGCTGGCTGCAGGCTGGCTGCAGGCTGGCCGCAGCGTGCGTCTCGTCCCCACGTCGTCGCACGACGCGTCGTCGCACGACGCGTCGTCGCGGATCCCCTCACGGCGTCTTTTTCATTTCGGGGCGCGCTGCGCCCCCGGCCAACTTACTCCCTGACAAATTCAACGAGCTGTCTCGTTTGGCCGCATTATGCACGCAGCAGCACCGTGGCCCCGAGGGGCTCCCAGAGTCCCGGGGGTGGGGGGTGTGGGGGGTGCCGCCCTGCAGCCCCCTGAGCGGCGAAGCGCCCGAGACGTGGCACCCCGGCACGGCCTGCAAATGGACAGGCAACATGAATATTTGGCCCGGGAGGCTGCAGTTTATAAGTCAGCAGCGCGGACTGCGGACTTCCCCCGGCGGCCCCGGTCGGCCCGGCGGCGATTTCAAAGGAGAAATCAGGGAGGCCGAGAGCGGCGCGGAGGCAGCGGGGCGGCAGCGGCACGCGGCGTGCTGGCCGTGAACTTTCAGCAGCGGAGGCGCGCACTGCTTCTGCTCTTCCTGCGGGGGCGTCTGGCGGCACGCCATCCCCTGTCCCGGCCAAAGGCCAGGCCGAGGCTCAGGCCGAGACCCAGGCCGAGACCCAGGCCGAGACCCAGGCCGAGACCCAGACCCAGCGCGGCCCCAGGGATCGCCCAAAGAACGCCGATGCACAGTGGGTCAGAAGACCGGTGAGGCGGCCAAAATTCCAGACATGTTTTGAGCTCCAGAGTCGCTTAATGGGACTCGAATCAAAGGCGTGACCCCACCAATGGATTCCTCGTTCGGAGAGCAATCCGTTTGTGGGGGTCACACGTTCGAATTGAGTCTCATTTAGTGACTCTGGAGCTCCAAACTCGCCTAGAATTTTGGACGCCCCAACGTTCCTCTGCCCCACTATGCGATGCGCCGATCGAGGCGAGGCCGGAGGCCGGCTTGATGCTTAGTGGCCCGGACTAGTGGGTGCTCGCCGCTCGCTTTCTGACGGCCGCCTCGCCTCGACGGGCACCTCGACCAGGACGCCGCCAAGGACACTCAAAAGGGCGCCTCGGGAAAGCAGCGCGCAGGCGAGTGCACGAGTTCGTTATGATCCATGTGTGCATTGCCCTCCGCGAGGCTAGCTGGCTGCAGGCGTGGCGTGCGCGTTGCGGTTGCGGCCCACGCGCGCCGCCTCAAGCGCTGTGTGCCGTCGACCCACTACTTCGACTGCCGCGTAAAGCAAGGGCCATTCAGAAGGGCTCAGCCCGCGCCCGCTCCGAGCCGAGGCGGCCAGGGCAGGTAAATCGAACGAGCGCGAGGCCCGCGCCGTCTCCCCTCTCTCTCTTTCTCTTCCCGCGGGGAAGAGAAGCTGACGGCAGAATTCACTTCCGGGCGGAACGGCAAACGCGATGTTCCATAGTTCCGCGTGAAGGGCGCGGGGCCTTGAAGGGCCGGCTAGGGACGCGGTCTGAAAGGCCCGGACGGCGCATGTTGTTACCGTTCACGGGTTCGGCCCATCCAATTTCAAAGGTAGCGGATCCCGTTTATTGACGCTGCCCTTGGGAGGGTCGCCGTCGCAAGATTGAAAAGAGAAGTAAAGTAGTCCGCTGCGCTGCGGGAGTAAAGTATACCGTTCGAAGCGCGGCGTGACGCAAGGCTAGGAATGGAAAGTGAAGTGATGATGCAGGCGGCAAGGACGAAGGGCCGCGCTGACCTTGCCTTGCGTATGGACCGGCCGGCCGGCCGGGGACGCTGTGTGTGCCGGGAAAAGCAAACACCATGGGCTGTGCTGCTGATGACAGGGTGGGACGCCGTGCCTGGCCGTGCGGAGTGGCTCGCACAGTGTAGGACAGGGTGCGACGCAGGGCTCCCTCAGGCCCTTTTGTTCGCTGACCCTACGGGCCGACATTCCTCAACCCTTCCTCTGACCCCGGGCCGCACCCTTGCCCCCACTCAGGTTTTAAGGCGGAGGCGAAGGGTGTGAGCATCAGTTGACCTTCGTCTCCGTTGACCTACGCATATTTCTAATGTAGAAAAATTATTTAAATATTCTTCTGGAAAATCCAATTTTGTCAACAATTGCTGCAAATTGAATGGAAACCACAGTGGTCGGCTACGTGAATGAAAGTCGCCAAGGTTCTGAAGGGGACCCCCCCCCCCCTCTTATCCCCGGCTGGCCACCACCCCGCCGGCCACCACCCAGTCACTAATGCTACCGGGAAAGAAAAAGTTAAGTCAAGCCAAGGCCTTGAACGAGAATAATATTCGACATTCTCCACCAAAGTTTTGCCAAGGATATCCTCCGCGATCTCCCTCTTTCTCTCTCTCCCCTTGCCGTTGTTTGCTCGGCCAGCACAAAAGATGAGTGGAAGATAAAAAGGAGACAAGGCGAAGGCAGGAGGGAAAGGGGTTCTTTGGTACACTCAATTACCTCGGCCGTCCGAAGCGTCGCGATGCGCGGCGTGCCGTGCCTTCATTTCCTTCATTTCGGCACGACGAGGCGCTAAACTCTACCGGACGGTGCAGTCATGGTGTGGCCTGAGCGGCCAGAGAGAAGGCGGACTTTAAAGCGACTTCGGAATCAATTATTCGAATGGGGAAACCGCTGGACGCGAACGCGCGGTTGCAATGCAATTTCCATCGCAATCGCAAGCGAGCAGGCCAGCCTGCAGCGCACGCCCAGTGCCCATGATTGCGAACCGCAGACTCTCCCAGCGCGCTTCACCTGCAGTAGTGAGCGTTTTAAACTCGCAACGGCGGCAGTGCGACCGAGCGGAAATAATGAACGCGCTCCGCTTCTTCCGAGGCTGGCCTGGATGGGGTCTACCTGAGCAAGAGCTTGCTGCCTGCAGCGTTGCACTACCAACAAGATTTTAATATCACCGCCATCCCGGAGTAGGGATTTAAAGGTCGGAAAAAAACCACGGAAAGATTGGAAAAAAACCGGTTTTTTTTTCGGTTTTTTTCCCAAACCCCGGAAAAATTGGAAAAATTGGAAAAATTGATTTTTTTTACAAATAAGCCATAATTTTACCAATGTATACTGATTTACGGGTTTTACGGGCTAAAATGAGTTATATACCACAAGAGTGGCATGCCTTGTCCTCTCTATAGGACTAGGGGGAGCTGGGAAATGCAAAAGAGTCTTCTATTTTGCTTTTGAGACACCGTTCGTTCGAGCGCTGCAGTGTTTTGGCGGGGTTGGCGAGATCCGGTCACAGCCTTCTCGCAATGGAGGCGCGCGCGCGTTCCTACCGTCACGTCGAAGCGCGGCGATTCAGTGCACAGGCTCGTATGGATCGGCGGGTGTGTTTGGTGACGCATTTCCAAATCGTTTTTTTAAATGACTGCGGGTGCATTTGCAAGGTGAGTAGACGTTTTTATTAGCTAGAAATGTCGTATTGTCACAAGCGACTGTACACAAGTAAATGGGGTATTTCGTTGAGCTTGAAAGCAAGGTTAAACAACAGTCCATTTGCCCCTAGGCCAAGGCTGATTTGCCTTGTTTTGTTTGATGCGCTAATTGTATTTGCGGCGAATGACAGAGCGCCGTACAATATAAAAATAACTTTTCAGCTGTTTTAGTTTTATTTCTAATACGGTGGTTTGGTGGTGTTTATTCAACAGCTGCAATGCCGAGAAGTAAGGATCCTGTGTGGGATTACTACCTGACGACGTCAGATGTCGGCACCAACAAGAAGGAGAGTACTTGCAAGTATTGTCATGCAAAGTACACGTTCCCAAATGCCACTAGACTTAGAGCCCATACTCTCAAATGCAAGCAAGCTCCACCGAATGTCAAGAACGCCCTTCGTCTGACGACGGAGGAAGGAGCCGGTGAGAACATCGACGATCCCGGCGTCTCGGAGACAGGTGCGTATTTATTTTTTGGTTCTGTATTTGTAGCTGCAATCGTGTTTGAAACAGTCATTGGCTGAAAAGTGAAAGTGTGCAGAACACGTACACAAAGTCTCGGCCTGGGTTAGTCAATAAATTAAAGTAGGGAGAGTCTAAACTCTTTACGTATCAGAAAAGTGAGGTTATGTTTGGCCGCTGTGCTCAGCTGGCTGGCGGGGGCGGGGCGGGGCGCAGAGGGGGATGGGGAGGGGGGCGGGGACTACTGGTGGGCGTGCGGTCCCAGGAGGGGGCAGGGGGCGTGGGCTTGGGGAGTCGGAGTCAGTTATTACTCCGCGGCACAAATTTTAAACCAAAAATAAATTTGTATTTTTTTTTTTTCAGTTCAGGGGCAGCAGCGGGCTTCGGCCTCAGCCTCAACTGGAGCCGGCGCAGCTTCGACCTCGGCGGGCGTTGCTGGCAGCGGTGACACTGCTTCACGACCCGCATCGGCCGCGAAGCGCAGGTCCCTTGAAAGATTTGTCGACCACACCACCGACGAGGAGAAGACCGCCCTGGACACCGACTTCGCGCGTGCAGTCTACGCATCGGGAATGGCGCTCTCCGCGTTCAACACTCAGTTTTGGAATGCGTTTTTCAAGAGACTGCGGCCTTCGTATAGTCCTCCTTCTCCATACTATTTAAGGGGCCCTTTGTTAAACAAGGAGTATAACAAGATAAATGCTGAAATGCACCAAAAGATCCAGGAAGCTGACGCGCTCGGGATTATGACTGATGCTTTTACAAACATTAGAGGGGAAAGTGTGATTGACATTACTGTGACTACTCCCTTGCCAGTTCTGTTCAAACAAATTTTTCGCGAATTGAATCGCGAAACCGCTGTTTATGTAGGTAATTTGCTCATTGATGTGCTAAATGAGCTGGGGGCATCAAAGTTCTGGCTCCTCCTTACAGACAACGCGGCGAACATGAAAGCTGCGTGGGAAATTCTGATCCAGGCATTTCCACATATGGATGCAGCTGGCTGCGCGGCACACTGCTGGAGCCTTTTATTCAAGGACATTGTCATCACAGTGAAAATTGTAAATGTGTACTACAATAGGGCTAGGAAGGTGGTCAGGACCTTCAAGAAATGTAGCAATGTGAGTGCTGTCTTTAAAGCCAAACAAGTAGAGAGGTACGGTGCAAGGGCTGTGACCCTCAAATTACCCAGTAAGACTAGGTGGGGTGGGGCACTGATTTTGATAAAATCTGTTATCTCAAACAAAGTGGCATTGAGGGAAACTGTCATCAGTGATGACATAGACATCGATCCTAATGTCAGAAATTGTGTGTTAGAGAACAAGTTTTGGGAGAAGCTGAAATGTATCCATGATTTGCTAGCACCCTTGCATGCTGCCATCACTCTGATCGAGAGTAACAAGGCTCTGTTGTCCGATGTTTATGCCCTGCAAAAAAAGTTTTCTGAGTGCATTATGTCGAATATTCCTCAGGTTACCCAGCGTGCGACTCTGAAGCGCAGGGTCCAGGAAATACTGCAAGAGAGAAAAGAATTTACCATTGCTCCAATCCACCTGACGGCCTACATGCTTGACCCACGCTACCGGGGAGAAGGACTTGAAGACGCAGAGATAGCCGAAGTCATTTCCTACATTTCCAGGCAGGTGGGACGCACAGGGATCGACGAGGGCGCCGCTATCGCCAACCTTGGTGAATTTCGAAGTGGCACTGGATTTTTTTCCACACCTGCGATCTTCCAGTCTGGTGCTCGTCTTCACCCCGTAGTGTGGTGGACTGGTGTCTGCTCGACACAGCCGCTGTCCAAACTGGCCGCCAAGATTCTTTCCATGCATCCAACAACGGCGGAGGTGGAGCGGCACTGGTCCGGGTATGGCTACGTGCACAGCAAGAGCAGGAACCGGCTGCTGAATGAAGGGGCGTCCAAGCTGGTCACAGTGCGGACGGCGCTCCAATCCCAGGCGTCGGGCCGAGGCCAAAGACAGTTTCTCTCTGTAGCTGAGATAGATGCATACTTCGCTAAGTACCTGAACCTTGAGGCTGAGGCAGACCCACAGGGAGGCCCAGGTGCCGGGGATGGAGCAGAAGATGCAGTCACCGACGCCAACGAGAGCGGAGATGAAGCTTCTGAAGATGACGGCGGTGACTCTGACTGGGAAGAGAGCCCGGACGAGGGAGACAGCGACAGCGGCGATGATGAGCGCGAGCGCCCCAATTCTCCTCCTGTCCAGGCCGCTGCCACCGCCGCCACTGAGCCTGTGGCACCCGCGCAGCAAGCTCAAGCAAACCAGCGCCGTGACGAGAGAGAGGTCCGCGCCCGCTCCACAAGGGCTACCGCTGCCGCTGCCGCCGGGGGAGGCCGTCAGGGCCAGGCCACAGTTGCCACACCCCGTACCTTGCGCAGGCGTCTGTAAAGACTTGCCTTTGCCTTATTCCTTGCCTGCTTTGTACCTGGACATGTCTACTAATTTTTATATTGATTCGATTTAAGTTAATTTTACTATAATTTGATTTGACTGATTGGTATGGTATGTGTTCCTTGCCTTTACTTTTCAATAAAACTACTGCAAAATATGTCTTATCTGTCGCTTTTTCCTCTACACATGCACTTTTTACGCGCTATATATGCAAAAACACAAAAAAATAGATTTTTTTTTGAATTTTTCCAATTTTTCCCAATTTTTCCGAAAAAAACCGGTTTTTTTCGGTTTTTTTCTGCAAGATTGAAAGTTTCCGGAAATTTTAAATCCCTATCCCGGAGTGACGCCACGGCTCTCTGTTTGCACGTGAATGGCGTCACGTTTGTGAAGCCTTAATCTCATCCGCCGGCCTGTGTCCACAGCATCCAACACACGGCGCAATGAAAGAACGTCGTAACTCATTCCTTATAGGTCAAACTGAATAGTTTGTACCTTACAGTGAGAATAGTTTTCATGGTTTTCACGGTGTAGGATTCTCGTTCGTCCAATCATAATTTCCGCGTCATCCAAGAAAATAATTTTCCGTGTCAAGTGGAAGGGGAAATCTTTGGGGCTGACTGCAATCCTTATCTGTTTCCCGTGTAATCCTCCCCTAACGCAGCTTCCTAATGCAAGTTTTGATGGATGCTAGTTGTTCCGAGTGCCGCCCGGCCGGCCTGGCATCCGCGGCCTCGCAAATGTTGAGTAATTATGTCGCACGGAAGCGCCACGCCGTGCCCCGCCTCGGACTGCTTCCAGGGGAGGGGGAAGGAAGGCGGACCGCGCGCAGGGCCGTCGGCGTGCCCGGATCGGTATCGAGCCTCATCCGGAATCGGAATTTTAAACGAAGCGTGGGTGCCGCGCCGCGCCTCGCCCCGCCCAGCTTGGCTCCTCACTCTGTGGGTCCGGTGCATCTTGGCGCGGCGGCTGCGGCGGCTGCTGCACCAGCATGCACCAGCATGCACCAGCACGGCCATCCCTCATCCTGTGGGCGCGCTGCCGCCTCCGCGATCGCCTTGCCGCCGCGGGCCGCGCGTTCTCGCGGCCACTAATACCCCCCCCCCCTCCCTCCCTCTGCCGGCCGCTTCGGCTGCCTCCGGTCACCGGTAATCCCATCTCCGTCTTCGGCGGAGTGACGCCAGCTGCTCATCGGACGGGTGTATGGCGGCTATGAAATATGCATTCCCGCTGATGCCGCTGTCTCCTTGTCTGCGCGGCCGCCCCATTGGAGCCGCCCATTATTGGGCCGCCCCATCGGGCCGCCCCATCTATCGGGCCGGCGGCCGGCGCCAGGCTGGAGCCGCTTGCAACTCCATCACTGAACGACCGCGACGCAGAAGGACCGCGCGCAAATCATATCGCGGCACTGCTTTGCGGCAGGTGGGAGTCGCCCTGTCTCTCTCGCACCCCATGGCACCCCTGCAGGGTGGCCCACTGGCGACAGAGAGAGAAAGGTACGAGATCGACGATGCCTGCAGGCCGTGGGTCGCGATTCAATTCGTTACGAGAAGTTTATCGCTCGCGCAGTCTGCCCGACCCGGCCTTGAGTGGAGCAGATTGGGGCACGGGTCGAGGGTCGTGGGTCGAGGGTCGTGGGTGAGTAGATGATGAGTAAAATGCGAGGGGCGCGCCGCAGCTGGGACCCGGAAGGAGAGGGGTGGGGGGCAGTGGATCCGTTTGGCGGCCCTCTTCACTTCGTCATCAGTCATCGCCGTGCCCCGATCAGCCGGCGCGCCAACCCCGTCGCCAACGAGCGTGCAGTGCATAGCCTCGCGCGGTCGGAATGAAAGCCGAACCAGCCGCGCATCACAGCCACCGCCATGGCCGGGGTGAATGGCCGCGATAGTTGACCCCGATAATGCCCTGGAGAGCCTCGGGACGTCCGGGCGCTGGCATCGACTGGGGCAGAGGCGAAAACACCGCCAGAACTAGGCTCTAATATTACCCGCGTTATACCGCCGATGCCCCAAGGACCCATCCTCCCTAGAACTGCCCTTGACAGCAGCCCGTCCCTTTGCGCGCGCCCCGCCCCGCCCCGCCGCACGTCCTAACTTGGTGTGACTTGGTAGTCTCGGCCAGGCGCGGGCGCGGTCCCGCCCGCAGCCGGCCCTGTCCGCGCCGCGCGGGGGTTGGGTTTCTTGAAGGCCGGCTGCTGGGCGCGTTGCGCGAGGCGCCAGGGGCGCCACGTGCCGTGCGTCCGCCGGCCCGGTGAGAGGCAAAGGTGTCCCCCCCCCCTCCTCCCTCCCTCCGGGCCGCCGGGTCACGGGGCGCCTCTGTACTACTAAGCACGCGGCGGACGCGCGGTAAGTAACGCACGGCGTCGCCTCCAAGTCACGGCGTCACGGAGCCAGGCAGCGAGGCAGCGTGCTCTCACTCTCGCGGCGATGCCCGTGGGGGTGCGAGGGACGGAGAGAGCGGCAGCCCACAGGGAGGAGCGCCGCGCCGCGCCGCCGAGATGCGAGGCTGCTTGCCCGCCCCCCGCTCTTTGAGGTCCTTACACCGGCGTGTTGGGAATTAACTTTTGCGGCGCTTTAATTCGACCACACAGCGAGGAGGGGGAGGCGGCTCACATAAATAGCAAATGAGTGGAGTAAAGTGCCTTGGGACCAGTTTGCCCACACACTCACACTCACAATCACACTCACACACACACACACACACACAGACACGCGCGCGCGCGCAACGCCACCCCTCCTAAGCACACGGACGGACGGCACACACGCAAGTTGTATCTCTGAGCTGCGTGCCCAAGGAAGGTGCACTGAAAGTTTTTTGTTTGTAAGTGTGGTGTGCGTACGTCGTGGTCTGCGTGTGTGTGTGTGTGTGTGTGTGTGTGTAAGAGAGAGAGAGAGAGAGAGAGAGAGAGAGAGAGAGAGAGAGAGAGAGAGAGAGAGAGAGAGAGAGAGAGAGTGTCCCCATGCATCTCTTATGGCCCCCGACGCGTCGCAGCGTATAAACTAGGTGCTGGACGCGCGCCAAATAATCACCCCTTTCTCTTTGAACCTTTCCCGGCCCTGCAGGCCTCCGTGGCTGCCCGTAGGACTGGACTTGGTTCTCGGGCCTCGGCGACGACTACCCTGTCCCAAGTTACCTGCCAGGAGGGGAAGGCGTTTCTGCTGCGCTGGCTTTTTTTGCAGACCGATCGACTCGACCCTGTTCCGGGGTAACACCTGAGTGAGGCGCCGAGCGAAGGTACTCGCTTTTTATGCGGATGGACCCCGGCTGAGCCGGCACGTCCCAGTTAGTCCCAGGATGCCGTCTCTGTCCCTCTCGCACTCACGGGGCGTCCCGTAGGGATGCGAGTGAGAGAGGAGACGAAGCGCTTCCCGGAATCAAGCGGCGGGCCGGCCGGCCGGCCCATACCACAATCCGGCCACGAAAGAAGAGCTGAGATGTGTTGCTGTTGCCTCCGGCTGGCGGGGCGGGGTGGGGTGGGGTGGGGTGGGGCGTGGCGCGGCGCGTGGTCTGAGAGTGGTGTGCTCCCGTCAGCGCCGGCTATAACATTTGCATGGTGGCTGGTTGTCGGGGAAGACCGCGGAGAAGGGGGGTGTCTTTGCTGCCGCTCCTGCATCGAGGGGTTTGTGGCTGAGGTGGCTCTCTGGCGGGCAGGGCTTTGCGGCGAAGACCCTCCTGGACCCACCACGCCCGCCCGGGCGGGGCCCCACCAGCAGGCCAGCAGGTTTACCGCCGCGCCCCCCACCCGTATGACCCTTGTCGTCAAATCACGGAGTGCGAAAAAGTTGAAATTGAACGGATGAAATGGCGTCATGTTGTTGTGCAGCGACATTCGTAGACTCTCTCTCTCTCTCTCTTTCTCTCTCCCCTCTAGTTGTCACCCCCCGAGGGGAATGGCTTCTGGTGTTTTGCGCAAAACAAACCGACGAATTTATTCCGTTTCCTCCGCCATGCATTAGGGCTGGACGCGCCCTTTGTTTGGGAAGCAAGGCTGAGCTGGCAACCGCCCTGCATCCCCTGCGGCAGCCAAGAGGCCGGCCCGGCAGCCCGAGCTGGCAACCACCCTGCATCCCGCCCAAGCTGGCAGCTTAGTCATTACGCCGCGCGGCGTACTCAGGCGTACCCACGCTTGGCCAGGCGTATCCACGCTTCCGAGGGTGACGCGCGGTGGCCAAAACACACTCCACACGAAAAGCAACAAAAATAGCGGCCGAATGTTGTTGGCACGGGTCGCTCTAGTCGGCACACTGGCTGTGCATTACACCCGTGCAGCTTGTCTCCTTGCTTTTGTGCAGCAGGGTGAATATGTAGTGCTCTCTCGTAACTCACGAGGCAGGCAAGCTAGGCAGCCGCGGCGTGTCTGCCATGCTCAGCCTCGAGAGCCGCGGGGAGGGCCCGGCCCACTGTGCGGCCCTGGGGCGGGGCGGGGCGGGGCAGGCAAGGCAGGCGACGCGACGCGAGGGGCGTGCAGGTTCCGGAAGGCTTGCTGGGAACCTTATCAACTCTTGCTCCGGCTTTGTTTCGCGGTGCCCGCGTCTGACGCACTGGGCCCACCAGCCCCTGCGTCCGTCGTGAGGGGGCTTCGATCTCTGTCCCCCTGCTACTGGTTGAAGGAGCCGGCGCTCGGCAAACTCTGAACTAAGGTTGGAGTTAGAATGAATTTTTTGAAGATTTGTCTTGTTTCATAATTTTAAAAAATAATTAAAAATTAAATCATTTCTGTCTGCGTGTTATGATCGATGGAGCTCTGAGCCTTTGGTCCCGCTGTGCGGCGCCCTTGTATGGCCGTGTTTTATTCCTCCTGTCGCCTCGGGTCTTTGTTTTTTGTTGACGCGGCCCCTTACTTATTCCGGTCGATAAATAACACACCGCGCCGGGCGCGCTTCCCCGCGGCGGCCGCGTTGCCACGCCAAGGGCCGCCATGCATCACCCTGCCCCTTGACCGTCCGTCCGCGTCCGGCTCACGCGGCGCGCCATGAACGAGCTTCTAAAGTCTGTCGAAGGCTCGCTGCACTACACTGTAGCCAGCAGCGAGGCTAATAAACTGCGCCGTGTGTGTGTGTGTGTGTGTGTGTGAGTGTGTGTTTGTGTGTGTGAGAGAGAGAGAGAGAGAGAGAGAGAGAGAGAGAGAGAGAGAGAGAGAGAGAGAGAGTGGGAGGGAGGGGTCGGTCGGTCGGGGAGCACCGCAAACTCGTTTGTCGCCCAGCACCTACCCCGTGCAAGCAGCCTCGCCGTGTCGTCCCCGGAGACGGTCCAGGGTCCAGGACGACGGGGCCAGACCAGGGCAGCAGTCAACCTGACAGCGTCAGTCCCATAAACCGCAGGGGAAACAGGACTGGGTTGTTGCCGGTGGCGCTAGGCCGGCTCGCTGCAGGCTCGCTGCAGGCTCGCTGCAGGCTCGCTGTGGCGCTGACGGCGGCGGCCTCGACGAGTGAGCGATGGCGCGCGAGACACCAGAGACAATGCCGCGTACCATTACCGTGGCAGGGCGTCAGGTCGGCTCTTTTTTCACCAGCGGGGCGGAGAAACAGATTAGCGGCCGCTTGATTCCGAACGGTGTCTCTCGTCGCTCTGTCTCCGTCGCAGCCTCCAGGACGGCCCATGAGTGGGAGGGAGACGGAGCGGCGAAAACACAACACGGAAGCAGCCTATGCCGCGCGTCTTAGCCGCACGCATCTCCGCGAGCCTCGTCGCGCTTTTCGGGAGGGTACCCGTTGTTGGTGTCCGCGAAAAGTGGCAATTTCATGGCGTTATAAGCGCGCGTCGAAGGAGATTACCCCGGGCAGGGCGCGGTGGGCCGGCAGGCTGATTCCGAGCGGCGCCTTGTCTCTCTCGCACCCGTGCGAGACATGCACATGAGGGAGAGAGACACAGTGACGAAAGCGCCAACGCGGGCGGGCTTGCCCGCAGGCCGCATACCGTACCGTACCCTAATATATTTTGGCGATATCAAAGCTGATGCGAGCTGCGTTCCCTCAACAACTATGATGGCCGAGATCGTTGAAGCATCGGCTCTGATGGGAAGGGACGGGCGATCGAAACCTCACATTCCCTATCTTTTTTCGACTGGCTTACCCAGGGGTCAGTGCGAGGTCAACACCGCAGAAGCATCTGCATCAGACCCTCAAGTCCCAGGTTCAACTTCCAACATTTATTATTTTTCACTGCCTCCCCCAGGGAGCTTCAAAGCCACGGCAATGCGCATTCACCATCAAGTGCCGTGGTGGCTGGAGGTGTAGACGCGTCAGATCCCCGGTATGCGGATCGGCGTTTCAAATCTTATTACTTCACAATTTTTTTTCTCTGACCGTTGCTCATTGTCGCTTCAAGAACCCGCTTCAATCGGCGTCAGACATGAGCCGTGGTGGCTGATGGCGTTAAGGCGTCCGACCCCGACCTGAAGGTCCAGGGATCGAATCCCCAAATTTCCTTTCATTTTTCGACTGGCTTCCTCCCACTGCGACTCAAACCCGTCGTCCAACACTCGGCAGACGTGCAAGTCAGGGTGGTGTAGTGGTCTAGGCTCAATCCAGGCCATTACACCCGGGTGTCTAAAAAGCAGTCCGCTTCGGCGGATTGGCCTCGGCACTGGTTCGATCCCCGATCGAGTCAGCCACTCGAGATTGGTCGCGAGTGGGTCCATTCCGATTCGTCGGATGGAGTTGATAAGTCCTTTGAAGCTGGCCCACTGACTGCATGTTCGGGTCTGGGAGCGCCGGACAGCGGGTGTACCATTTGGGTACCGACCAGCCTGCGCAAACAAAAGCTCCCAAAACTACTCTCTCTTTCTTTCTTTCTCTGTCTCTCTATCGTCTCTGCCTTACTCTACTCTGCCCATGTTGGGCCGTGTCGGCGGCTCGGGTCCTACTGGGTCCCCCGGCGTACGATATCGAAGTCGCTGGATCGGATTAACCCCAGTTACCTGATAGCACCGGTTCCCATCCCGAACACCGAAGTAAAGCAGGAGGCCTCCCCATTAAGACTGGGGAGGGGGTGTAGAGTTCCATTTTTTAAATTTATTTTTAGTTAAACAAGATCGCCAGCGCCTGGGCACACCGTCCTAAAACCGGGTCCGCCGCTCCAAACCGAGACGTTTCAGACCCGGAAAGACCAGGACTCCTTCCTACCGTGTAGGGATCCGCTGCCCCAGGGCCCAGGTCGCCGCGCCACGCTGCGCACATCATGCAAAAAGCACCGCCATTCCACTATGAAACTTTTGACCCTCGCGAGGCCCGTCGCTGCGGCGCGTCGCAGCGTGTATGTGTGTGAGCGTGTGCGTGTGTGAGTGTGCAGAGCGCCGCGGGTACGCCGCGCCACAGCTTTTGCCGAACTTGGCCGCTTCTCCCCGCCCCGCCCCGCCCCGCCACGCCCCGCCACGCCACGCCCCGCCACGCCCCGCCACGCGGCCCACGGGGCGAAAACCACACTAGGCTGCGCGGAACAGGCGAAACAGGAGACGTTGGAGCGGAGGGGGCAGGGATGCTGCGCTCATATATGCACAGCCAGTCTGCCTCTTTCCTCAAAGGACGCGGCGATCCGAGTGTTATCATAGCGCGCGTTAGGAGACAATGGCAGCGGCGGCCCCACGTAGGGCGCGGGGCCCCACCCTGGCCAGGCAGACTGCTGTGCGGTGCGGCGTGGGGTCGGGCTGTGCTGTTCTCTCCGCTCGCTGGCCCGGATTCGAGACCCGGCGGCAGCGTCACTGATATCTTTGCACTTCCCTTTCCATTGCCGTCGTCCCGGATGACCCGCTTTGTTCCACCAGCTGACGGTCTTTTTGTCTCGTGTTGTCATTTGTCTTGTGGTTTGTTGCAGAGCCCATGGCCGTGCGCAGACATCGACCATGATGTGGGTGCATCGGGGCCCGCGCGTCGCCCTGTGGGTGTTGTGGTCGCTGTGGCTGCCGAGGGTCTTGTCCGCCGCCAGCACCGTCTCGGAAGCGACCTCAGAAGCCTACCCCGTGTCATCTCTTGGCGCAACCGCGGCAGTCTATCCCGGACCCACTTTTGGCGTGGCATCTGGAGTCTACCCCGGGTTTGTCCCAGGAGTCATCTCGGAACGCAACACTGAGACAACTCATGGCGCGACCGCAGCAGTCAACAACGCTCCCGCACTTGCGACCGCTGCAAACGATCCCTCGGTGCCGGGCACCACGTCGTCGGCAGGCTTCACATCCCCGTCTTCCACCGCGGCGCATTATGAAGCGGAGTCCAGGCCGCCGGCCCGCGGCGCCACCGAAGGGACTGGAGCCCAGTCCGACGCACGCCCCACCGAGACGCCGGCCGTAGCAAGTTCCAGCGATCTGTCGAACACGTCAAGAAGCCCGACGGAACTTTCCTCGGCGGTACCGACTTCGGTCCGCCGGCCTGCGGTTGCGGCCTCTGCGAAGTCCTGGCCACCGCCCCGCCCGCAGCCTGTCCGCACCGCCCCCGCGGGCGCCGGCCTTGCCGCGCGCTCTGGAGCCCCTGGAGAACTCGGGCTGGCCAACGCCCACACCGGAACGGAATCGCCGGCTGGCTCCCACGCGGACAGAATGACGATCCCCGCGGACACACCGATGACCGTCCCCGCCACGAGCACGTCGACGACAGCCACCGCCACGAGCACGCCGTCGGCACCCTCCTCCGAGACCGCGGTGCCTGTGCGGCCGAAGCGCGTGCACTTGCCGCGTTTGGCGCCCGCCACGGTGGAGGCAGAGCTGCACCGCCTGTTGATGAGCACCCTGGCACCAGACACCTTCCTAGGTACCTTTTTACTCTTTTTATTTTTCTTTGCCTTTTAGCGCTGACGTTGATGTTACCTTTTTACGGTGATGGCCGCGCCTTGCCTCCAGGACTGACCGGGCAGTCGGCCGCCCTGCAGGGCATGCGCCAGCACCGCGGCGGCGGCGCCAGTACGGGCGCGGGCTGGCCCATCAAGATGGCCGCCGTGGTGGAGGGCGACCTGGTGCTGGGCGGGCTCATGATGGTGCACGAGCGCGAGGACACGGTGGTGTGCGGGCCCATCATGCCGCAGGGCGGCGTGCAGGCGCTCGAGGTGATGCTGTACACGCTGGACGACATCAACAAGAGCGACTTCCTGCCCGGCATCGCGCTCGGCGCGCACATCCTGGACGACTGCGACAAGGACACCTACGGCCTGGAGATGGCGGTGGACTTCATCAAAGGTAGGACAAGGACAGGGCCGCTCTCTCGCCAATTACTCTGCAGGTCCCGGAGGGAAAAGGGAATTGCCCGAACGGTGCAAAGGGTTCTGTGCCGCTCGGCTGGCCTTCGCGCCGGCGCCGCGTTTGTGTTGTTTTTTTTGCCGCGTTTTTTTCGCCCGTCCGCTTGACAAGGCGCCCACCAGCGGGCTGATTCCGAACTGTCGCTCTCTCTCTCTCTCTCTCTCTCTCTGTTGCGCTCACGGGTCACCCCGTCGCGGTGAGAGAGAGAGAGAGAGACTTCAGCAGGGAGGGCAGCGCCATTGGCACCAGTCTGCCGGCGGTTGTCGCGCTAATGGGCTGGTTCGCGAGCCAATGTCCCGGCACTACAGGGCTCGGCTCGGCCTGCCTGCGGTCCGGCTGCGCTCCGCTGCTCCGCTCGGCACCCCGCCAATTACGTGAAGTATTTGGTACAGTCGCTCGGGCGAGTTTATTCGTCACTCTGGTGTGGTGGCCCGGCCCTGCCAGCCCTGCCCTGCTCCAGGGCGGTCCTTCCCGACCCTTCCGCCCCCGATCGCAACAAGTGGCCGGCCGAGCGTGGCAGCGCCAGGCAGCGCCGCCGCTGAGGCGCCATCTGGCGGCGGACCGGGGAAGCCAACCCACAACCCGCACCCGAGACGCGCGGAGTAGCGACGCGGCGCGCGTGGCCATGGCATGGGGTAGCGCGGTCCGGCGGGTGGCGCCCCCAGCGGCCGGCCCTGGAGGCGGCGAGTCGAGACTGTCAAGACGCCTCCTGGACCTCCAGGCAGCGGAGGATGATGTGGGTGTTTGTCGGCTGGAGAGCATCCCGCGGGCAAGCAGCGCTGCCGATGCCGCTTCACGCAGCGTGGGTCTGCGTGCGGCTCCGAGCGCCTGTCGACTCGGAGTAGGCCAGCCCGCCACACTTACCGGCTCGGCGCGCTGCCTACCCTCTCGACCACAGGCGCTTAGCGCGCTGTGCTCGCTGGCCTCAAGTTCTCTCGTTCTCTCTACCACAACGAGCGTGTGATCAGCTTTGCGATGGTTTCGTTTGTTGTGGGCGGACTCCAACGCCGCGCGCGCCAAATTATGGAGAAACGTTTTGTGAGGTTGAATACTGTATTTACATTAGTTTCTCCTCACTGCGCAGGAGCTGTCCTCGCCTTTTAGAAAATGGTGTCCAAAAGAGCGCGTCCTGGTTATTTTGTTGAATAATATATCAGGTGAAAAACGGGTCTGACGTATCCTCACCCTTTTTTTTATTGCGATCGCGCGCGAGTGTGTGTGTATGTGTGTGTCCCCATTCTCGCGGCAGCCTGCCTGGCCCCTGCGCCCTCCTCAATTTTATCCCAGTCCCAATCCAATTTCACACTCCAGCATGCGCATTCAAAGAGATGTCGTTCGTGTGCAACCGAGGTTGACGCCACGCCAGGGACGAGGGGGGAGAGAGAAAGAGAGAGAGAGAGAGAGAGAGAGAGAGAGAGAGAGAGAGAGAGAGAGAGAGAGAGAGAGAGAGAGAGAGAGAGAGAGAGAGAGAGAGAGAGAGAGAGAGATTGATCATGCGCCCCCCACAAGCCACCCTTTGAGGAAATTAGCTCCACGTCGTGCGACTCCCAGTGCACACCGTGGGCACGCCGCCGTGGCGTTTGTCGGAGATGAATAGGTAGCGAGACAGACGTCGCATGTGCGTGTGTGTGTGTGTAATATGTGGATGCCAGTGTGTCGCGCTCCTGTTCGGGAGAATCTGTTCTCCCGTTCCCCGTTCCCTGGTGAAACGTGTGTGCGCACAAGCAGATACAACCACAGCCGCGGTCCGACACCCTTGACCGCCACGCCACCACGCGTTCTCGATCACCGCGCTCGGCCGCGTGCCGCTTGACCGCTTCGCATTCACGGCTCGCGCCCTCTGAATGGCCGTGGAATGAGCCGCGGTAATTATCGAAGCGCTGTCTGCCAGCCCCGTCTCCCCGGCCGTTTGTCCCCGTTTGGCGAGGTCGCGTTACACCGACCGGCTGTCTGCCCGTCCGAGTGGAAGGACTCTCTGTCACACTCACGGTGCGCGCCTCGTGTGGGAGTGCGAGAGAGAAACAGGCCGCCTGGACGCTCGGAATGGCTCGCGGCGTGGCTGGAGAAATGGCTGTAGAGGCGGCTGGAGTCGCAGCCGGTCGGCTAATCATCGCCTCGCCGTTCATCTGTTGCTGTCTTGTACGCGGCAAGCTGGCAAGGTCGTTTGCACTCCGCCGCGGGCCGCGGGCGCTCCGGTGGGACAGACGAGCCGCCAACACCAGTCGGACAGGGCTCATTTTCCTTCGCCACTGCTGCCCGGGACTGTCGGCAATCTCGGCAATCGGCAATCCCTCCCGGCACTTTTGAGACTCTCGATCTTATCGCAGTCTCGCGGGACTGTTGGGACCGTCGGGTCTCTCGGCACTCGTGGCACTGCCGGGACGCCTGACGCGACCCAAGAGACGAGGCGGTTTCTGTACCCGTGTTTTTTCGGTCCAATTTTTCGCCCCCATTTTTACCTGAAAAGGCAGCGAGCTGTACGAAAGGTGGGACGACAGGTTCTTCAAAGGGATTTTCTCCCTTTTTTAATAAACATCGTGAAATAAGCAGTAGGTTAGACGCGAATCTTTTTCGTCGAATAGAAATGTGCTGTCGTTGTGCACGACCCGGCCTGAAAAATCGTGTTCTCCTCAAAGCAGACCACGACATTCATGCCCCCCCCCTCCCCTTTTTCCCGGCCACCCCCACGCAGCCGGCGTGGCGCCGCCTCGATGGCGCTCAGTTCGCCGGCTGGCTCTGCCCCCGTCGGACGCAACGCGCACCCCGACGCCCGCTCTGGCCCGCCCTCCCACGTCGCTGCTCACGTCGAGCCGGACCGAGCCGAGCCGAGCCGAGCCGAGCTGGGCCGCAGGTCTCGCCACCCCCAGCGAGTCAACAGGCGTCGTAGCCAGCGCCGCCCCAGACGGACCCACCGGAAGTGAACCGGAAGACAAACCGACAGAAAACAAGAGCGGAAGGAAGGAGTCCCATCCGGTTTGTTGCCGCGAAACGACTTGTCGTCGTAAACACACGTTGAATCCGCGACGCCAGAAAACTGCAACGACAGCGAAAACGGACGGGCGTGGCTGGTATTTAAGACTCCCTGTGTGACATATGCCGGCCGGCCAGGCTAGACGTGTAGCGGGTGATCTAGCCTGTCCCATGCCGCCATATGCAGATCAGGCGGCTGATGATCAATTTCGAGCCGTGTTGTTATTGTTGTTGTTGAGCAAGTATTTCTTGCGGCAGCATGATTGCGTAGATGTTTTTTTCCCTGCGAGTGAATCAGTTTGATTTATAATGCAGCTGCGAGCGACTCGCATTGGGTCGCACTCCGCGGGGTGCCCCACGGGGGGACGACAGAAACAGCGATAGAGACAGCCTTTGCATGCGGCACTCGAGTCCCGTGGCGCTAGATTGGTTCCTTTTCAGACCCTCCTCGGCCACCTCGGCCACCTCGGCCAGCGAAAAGCCCTCCGGTCGTGCCAACCCCCAAACCGCGGCGCATCTTCCTCTTTTGCTGTTTCTTTATTTTTAAAAGACCGGTAGGCGGCAGCCTAGCTTACCGAGGCATGTCACTCATGTGAAGCTGGTGGAGCTGGTGAAGTGGGTGAAGCTGGTGGAGCTGGTGGAGCTGGTGGAGCTGGTGAAGCGGGTGGAGCTGGTGAAGCTGGCGAAGCGGGCGAAGCACCCCCTTATCCAGACGGCCTGTTGGACCTGTTCGCGGAAGGCAAGGTGGAGGCTGTCGATAAATTGCGGTGGACTTTTACGGGCACATCAACCCTTCACCTTCATGCACTCCAGCAGCTAGGCCAGCTAGCCAGCGCTGAAGGGCGCCACGAGCACGGGGGAAAAAAAGGCACCGCCCGTTATTGTTATAAAGAGTTAGCGTGGGCATAAGGGGCTCGCTTTCGCTTTGCTTTCGCTAGGTCGCTCGTGACGCCGCCGCTACCCACCCCACCCCACCCCGCCCCGCCCCGCCCCGCCCCGCCCCGCCCCGCCCTACGACCTCTAATAGTGGCTTCGGATCGCATTACAAACAGTATTACCCTTAACGAGCTCTTTTGTTCTCGCGCAAACAAGTAGTGCTGGAGTGCGGCGGCGGGGCGCGGTCTTCACTCTTGTTGGCCTCTGCCCGGCCCACTGTGCTGCTCAGGCCTGTCCCCCGGCTCGCGTTTCATCGGAAGGCTTTTTTTCTGTGAGGTTGTTCCGTGCGGCCGCGTCTGGTCCAGTCGGCCGATGATCACCTGCCGAGTGACTTGTTCCATTTATTCCCAGTCGCCGCCGCCGCCACCGCGGAGCAATCCTTGCTCTCATTCGGGAAAGCTGGCGGGGGCGGCGGGCGCACCAGGCTGCCGCTCCTCCTCGCCCCGCCTCTCTCGCACCCCGACGGCCCGCTCCACGAGTGCGAGGGGGCGAGGGACCGCTGTTGCTCAGCCACCTTATTACGGCCAAGTTTGCGGCTGCCCGACTTCGGTCGCTGTATATCATGAATCGCAGTTCATTGGCGGTAAAAGTGTCGGCCGGGCCGCAATCATTCATGCTGATTAAACTATTTGAAAAGTTTTCTCGGCGGCGCAGCGGCGCAGCGGCGCAGCGGCGCAGCGGGCACAACGCTTTCTGCTTCTTGTCCGCTCCGCGCGGCCTTCCGGCAGATCACGTTGCCGGGGATGAGAGCACTGCAGGGCTGGAAAGGTTAAGGAGCCGAGGTGCGCACGTGAGGCACTCCTTGAGGTGCCCGTGCCAGTCTGTCTGCCTGCCAGCCCGCAGCGCTACTCCGACCGAGCAGTCACTGCGAAAAGAGGGTTAGTGCGGCAACGCGTCAAACAGCGGCACGCCGAGCCTGCAGACGTCCTCAATGCATATTGCATTATTCAAGGTGCGTAGGCCACTTGCGCCCCCCCCCCCACTCCAGGCTCCCCAGGGCGCTTCCCAGGGCGCTTCCGCAGTGAGTGGCTGCACGCCGCGGGGCCCGGCCGGCTCGGCACGTCCAGAGGGCATGGCTGGGGCGGGGGCGGCTACTCTTTGCCCCGTACCGAGGCTAGCCGAGGCCCCAGGCCGTGCCGCGCCCCCGAGCCCTCTCAGTCGGCAAAACAAACTCGCTCCTCGGTATTAGCGGGCCGGCTCGGCGAAGGTGCCGGCCCTGCTGCACACTGATTCCGCGAGAGCCGTTTTCATCGCCCTGTCTCTGTCGCACTCATCAGGCATCCCGAGCGGAAGCGACACGACAGACGAAACTTTAATCAAAGTT
This sequence comes from Stenchaetothrips biformis, assembly GCA_030522485.1. Lineage (NCBI taxonomy): Eukaryota > Metazoa > Arthropoda > Insecta > Thysanoptera > Thripidae > Stenchaetothrips > Stenchaetothrips biformis. The sequence goes on along the minus strand of CM060090.1, from coordinate 7,387,202 downwards.
GGCGCCCCCTCCCTCTCCCCCTTCCCCCTCTCACGCACAGTGTGCGAACGTCTAGTGACATGACTGGGATCCTCATATCGTATGGCGTCCGAGAGATTTGTTGCCGCTGGGCGGCGAGGCCAGTTGCCCGGGATTTGAACCCGCGGCCCAGCAGGGCGCAGCGTGACAGAGCGACACGTTAATGCAAGGGCCGCGTAGGCGTGTGGGCCCTCCCGTTGGCTTTGTGCAGCCGTCGACCTGCACGCCGTGTGCGTGTGTGTGTGTGCGTGTGTGTGTGTGTGTGTGAGTGTGGGCGCGCGCGTGTAGTCGCGTCCGTGTGTGCTAACAAGCGACAGCTCGCGCCCCGCCACGCGCCGCCACGCCCCACGCACAGGGCCCTGCCCGATATCCCCTCCTCCCCCTTTCCTCCGCGGCACTGTATTGTTGTTACGACGGGATCGAAATCGGTCGAAATAATACCCGCACGGCTAAACATTATCCTTCCATTTTCGCTTATTGCCTCTGAAAATGGCGTGTCATTGACGCGCGTATTTTTTTTTGGCGGTGTGCCGAGTCCGAACAGGCTTTCGTCGCCTCGTCTCTCTTGCACTCGTGAGGCGCTCCGTCGCGGTGCGAGAGAGACATCCGTGCTCTGGGCGCCGGCTCCGATGACTGGCCCTCGCCTTACTTCTGCGAGACGCCGCGGGCCCTTTGATGTATCGCAGTTAACACTGAGAGAGAGAGAGAGAGAGAGAGAGAGAGAGAGAGAGAGAGAGAGAGAGAGAGAGAGAGAGAGAGAGAGAGAGAGAGAGAGAGAGAGAGAGAGAGAGACAGAGAGAGAGAGAGAGAGAGAGAGAGAGAGAGAGAGAGAGAGAGAGAGAAGCGGAGAGAAGTACGGGGGAAGGGTCGCGGCCTGGGGCGCACAGCTTACAGATAAACTCGCAACGCCCTTGTACTTGCTTCAAAAAATACACAACGCGCTTAGAGAAACCAGCGAAAGAAGGGAAAACTTTGCCACTGTTTGCTAATCGAATCAGGCTCCACACAAAGCACATATTGATCTGAAAGATGAGGTGTGCACGGCGTGTCGGGCTCGAGGGAAAAAAAAAAACAAAAAACAAAGGGATGGCGGGCGTTGATCCTGCGCCAGTTTGTATGGAGCGGCGTCGTAACCAACTGCGCCTCCGCGATACTTTCGATTCGCGCGTGGCCACCCGTCAAAAACGGAGGAGCAAAATATCCGTTTCTGTCGTTTACATTTCATCCCGGCGAGTGTGCTGCCGGCGGTGCCCCACTGGTGGCGCCCCACGGGAGGTGCCCCACGGCCGGTGCCCCACGGGTTGTGCCCCACGTGACCCCACGCCGGGCCTCGACGGAGGGGAGTGGCTTTGCCGCGTGCCAAAGGGGTAGCAGGTGCAGGGTGGAAGTGGCAGGCACTCGCGACCCACGGGGCGGCCGAGCCGGGTGGGGCGCGCTGGCTGGCTGCGTGGCTGCCGGCCTGGCTGCCTGCCTGGCGAGGAGGAAGCGCCAGAGCTACTTATTATAAAATACCCGTGTCGCACCTCCGTTCCCCGACAGCAATTCAGCGCGGAAAGCGGCGCGGATCCGGGCCAAAACCGCGGCGGCGTGGCGGCGCGGCGTGGCGGCGGGGCGTGGCGGCGCGGCGTGGCGGCGCGGCGTGGCGGCGCGGCGTGGCGGCGCGGCGTGGCGGCGCGGCGTGGCGGCGGGGCGTGGCGGCGCGGCGTGGCGGCGCGGCGTGGCGGCGGGGCGTGGCGGCGCGGCGTGGCGGCGGGGCGTGGCGGCGCGGCGTGGCGGCGGGGCGTGGCGGCGCGGCGTGGCGGCGCGGCGTGGCGGCGCGGCGTGGCGGCGCGGCGTGCCAGGGGCAGGGGCAGCCGCGGGCAGGCGTGGGTATCCGGGCCAGCGGCGCTGCATGCGGACGGGTCTAAAATATGCAGCAGCGCGGCGGCGGGTGCTTTTAATCTGGCCGAAATTTTGGCTCGTTTTACCCAGCAGATTCTGCACGGTTCTCCTCGGGGTGGTGTTTTGAGTGAGACTTTTCAGGTGTAGAGCTTTCAGGTGTGGAGCAATGCTGAATTTTCACACTTACCAGACATTTGCCGCCTTTCTTTTGACCCGTTCGCGGCAATACTGCTCCTGAATTAATGTGGCTAATACTCGCGCTGCCCAGTCAGGGCATGCACGTGGAGGCCGGTGAAGACCAGCGCGCTCTGTTCCTCTGTTCCTCCCCTCCTTGGCGGCCCCCTTTTCCTCCGTGTCACCTGCACGCCGGCTGGGGGCACCAGGTACCCCTCACCCGGGCTGACCCGCGGGCCGGCCAGGGGGGGCGCCAGGGGGCGCCAGGGGGCTGCCGGGCGGCTGAAGGCGGCGCCAAGTTCTAACGAGAAGACGACTGGGACGGCGGCGCGGGTCTTCTGCTCGACATGGGAGTGGCAGCTCCCCGCCGCCAAATTGTGGCGCCGGCGCCACGCACCTGTCCGCCTGCCCCCCGTCCGCCCCCCGCCGGCCCACCCGGTGCAGCCAAAACAACATCATCGGCACGTGACTCCGCGACGCTCACGTCGTCGTTGACGTGGCGGCGGCAATAACTTTCTTTCGTGATTTTTTTCCCCTTTTGATCCTTTGTTGGTATTGAGTTTTGTGCCCCGTGTCAACCGATCCGCGTTTGGAGCGCCACTGCCCCCCTCCCCCTCTCTTTTTCACCCGGCTAATGACGCAGCGCGAACCCGTCACCCGAGAAAGAGAGAGAGAGAGAGAGAGAGAGAGAGAGAGAGAGAGAGAGAGAGAGAGAGAGAGAGAGAGAGAGAGAGAGAGAGAGAGAGAGAGAGAGAGAGAGAGATCGGCATCGCGACAGAGCCCCAATCAGCGCCATCACGCTTTGAAAGCCTAATGCGAAAGCCGCCGGCGAACGAAATCTTCTCGGCACCTCGTACATATCCAATATCTCATGGCCGCACACACGCGCAGCGCACAGGTGGGAATCAAAGTGAGATTGAGGTTGGGAGCCGTTGCCGTTGTGGAGGCGGAGGAAAGTGTACGCCGGAGCGGGAGCCTCGTTTGGCCTCCGCGACTCATATTTCACTCGTCCTCTGGTGGCTGACACGGCGACATCAAGATATAAAAAAGCAAACACGTTTTCTGATGAAGTCGCAAACCCACACTCGGCCTCGCAGGGGTAAGGAAGGGCAGGGGGGAGGAGGGGGTGAAACAAATGAAGAGAGGCGCAGACAGGCCCGCGCTGCAGCAGCCGGCCACGAGGGTCACACGTTCGGGTCTAGTCCCATTTAGCGACTCTGGAGCTCAAAACGCGTCTAGAATTTTGTCCGCCTCAACGGTCTTCTGACCCACTGTGCGCGCGCGCCGCCACGACGGCGGCGGCCTTGTTCTTGCGGCGCGGGCGGCGGCGGCGTGCGTCTCGAGTGGAGGGGGCTCGGCTGCGCCTCAGATTGCTCGTCCCCCGCGCGCCCTCCACTAAAAGGGAAAAGGGGGGAGGCAGACGACACTTTAACAGCCGCATCCCCCTCGTAATAGGCGCCGTCAGCGCGAGCAACACGCGGAGCAGGGAGCCGGGAGGTGGTTGAGCAGGAATCCTACGCGAGGACGCCGCGCCTCCCCGGGACCACAGATCGTCTCGAGTTGAGCGTAGCAGTGAGTGTGGACCCCTCGGCTGCGAGCGAGTCGCACAGCTGCCACCTTTTAGCCGTGAGTGCATAAGTGCAGCGCGTGGCCCCTAGGTGCAGTGACAAACATGTCGCCAGCGTGTCGCGCGGGGCGGGGCGAGGCGGGGCGGGGCGGGGCTCCCATTAACGGCCTCGTTCACGCTTCGTCACTATGTTCCGGTTACTTTTGCAAGTCGTTCGCATTGGCCGCATCGGATTCCGATTCGCCTCGCCCTTTTCCAACCTGGGGGAAAATGGGAACAACTTCTACTGTAAGGAAAATATATAACGAGGGAAAATATTCGTCAGTGGGTGGCGATGTCGGCTGCGAGACTCTGCACGGCCGGCCGCCGCCCCCGCGAACAGGCGTGCACGTCCAGCGTCCCCGCCCGCGGCAAGGTGGCGCGTGGGCGGTCGGGCTGCTGGTTCTAACGGCGAGGCTATTGACACGGTCGGCCCCAAAATAATTGCAATGTGTGGGATAATTGGCTGGAGTGCGTGCCGCGGCTGCCAGCCCCGCCAGCCCCGCCAGACCCGCCAGGCGGGCAGGTGTCGCCGTCAAGGCCGCAGAGGTCAAGTTTGAACTCGTTGTCCGTAGGGGTGCGGCGCCGCGTGGCCGCGGTGTGAGTGGATTCCTCCAAAGCAGCGCGTTGGGCCGAGTGTGCTTGTCGCCGTCGCACGCTGGCCGGCCCCCTGTGCTGCGAGAGGGACGGCGCGAGGCGGCGAGGCGGCGAGGCGGCGAGGCGGCGCCCATTGAGTCCGGCCGCGTTATTACTTGGCCTTATTGCCGGCACTGCAGGCCCACCGGCCACTCCAAGCCTCGAGCCCATAAGGAGGGGCGGCGAAAAACTCGAGTCCTTCGGCCTTTGCCCCCGCTGCGAATTAGGCTTATGAAAAAGAAAAAGGCGTCAGCGTTCGTTGGAGTCGATGCGAGAAAACACGAGCAGGCTGATTCGGTGTTTTCGTCACTCGGTTTCGCTCGCACTCGCGGGCCGGCCTGTAGTGCGAGAGAGACAGCGGCCCAGCAGGCCTCTCGTCCCGAAAATTATCCTGGTGTCACTCAACCACAAAGCGAGGCGGCAGAGCACGGCAAGAGTGCGGCGGGGCGTCTGTCAGCTGAGGGTCGCGGGGCAGCCTCACTCCACCTCAAGCAGCGCTCGAAGGACGTGTCACGGCGCGGGATGACACACGCCGAGAGAGAGAGAGAGAGAGAGAGAGAGAGAGAGAGAGAGAGAGAGAGAGAGAGAGAGAGAGAGAGAGACCTGCAGCCCTGCCCTGATGGAATGGCGAATCCGTTTATCCGCGTATTCCGCAACCTCGCTCCCCACGTTCTGAGGTTCGCTGTTGTGCGTGGAGGCGTCTGCTAATCTGAGTAGGGACAAGACGTGTTTGGCTGTACGCCGCGGCCTCTCATCTCCTTGGCGCGGGGTACAGTCTGCGACAAGACGTTGTTTGGCGGCGCCGCGGGCCTCGCTGTTTGCGCGCGTAGGCGGCTGGGGCGGAACTGCGGCAATTATTACACGGCGCGAGGGCCGCGGGGACTCGCCCAACGCGTCACCCCTCATCACTCTCGCCCACAGCGCGTCGTGGCTGCCGGCCTGGCTGCCTGCAGGCCTGGCTGCCTGCCTCCCAGGCGGCGGCGACGCGGTGCGGAGCCAGTCTCTGTCCCACTGTTGCAGAGCGTGACCACGCGTTACCGCGCCGCGCCGGCTGTTGCAAAGCTCCGGGCTCTCGGGAGGGCCTTGCCCTAAGTCGTAAGGGTGACGGCTGGCACTGCCAACATGACGGCAATGAAAGCAGCGGGGGAGCTCAACTGGCTGTGAGGGGGTGCGCGGCGACCTGGCCGCTTGACCGCTCTTCTGCTTTTGACGGCCCGCACGCCCCGCCCCGCACGCACCGGGCCAGGTCCGCGCCGTGCGGCCCTCAAGGCCCGCGACGCCCGTTTACTGCACCAAGAAAAATTATTTCTAGAATCAAGTAAAATATTTTTATTGATTGAAAATACTTAATTCAAGCTAAACTGACAGACAGACAGACAGACAGACAGACAGACAGACAGACAGACAGACAGACAGACAGACAGACAGACAGGTTTGGCGGTTCCTCCACGCCAGCCGCCTCCTTGACCTCTGGCACGTGCAGGCCGCGAGCAGCAGACTGCTGACGATACATTGTAGCCGAATGAGTCGTTGGGGAGTGCCGAGTCGGACAGGTGAGGGCGGGGCTGCGGGCGCGGCACGCCATTGATTGATTCCGCCGCCGGTAGAGGGCGCTTCATCGCGCGTCATTAAAGACCCAGAGGAGAGGCCAGAGGCACAGATCGGCCGCGGCCCGGGTTCGAGCGCCGGCACCGGCCAGCGCCTCCAATTAGCAATCCCGTTCCTTTCAGAGCACTGCTCGCTGTGCCCTGGCGGTCGTTGGCGGTGAGCGGCGTTGCCATGCACTACTTAACTTTCACTCGGTCGAACAGTTTTGAGATCCGCGCCTTGTGGGCCTGATTGCTCGCCTCACACGACATTTACATGCAAATTGGCTTCGATTGGGCGACAGGCCGCCGCTGCCGCTCGCCGTGCCGAGCCGAGCCAAGCCGAGCCGAGCGAAGCCGAGCCGAGCCGAGCCGAGCTCGTCCGGTAACTCTATCCCGCCCCTCACGGCTGCGCAGCGCAGCGGAGGAAAAAGTTTGTGTCATAAAAGGGGTGCGCCATTACGGCCGTTCGTTAGTTGACCTTGACGCGCGAGGCCCCCGCGGCCCCCGCGGCCCCCGCCCCACCAGCATCACGAAAGCAGTTTAATGGCCGGGACTTGTTCAAGTCGTTCCTGCTTCTGTTAGCACCTCCCGGCCCGGTGCGGTGGCGGTGCGCGCAGTACCGCCGTATCGGCTCGGAGCGGCATCCGCGGAGGCTGCGCCCGCCAGCGAGCGGCAACTTCCGCGGACGTTAAATAACATCCCCAGGAAAAGTGGCTGCCGCTGCCCCGCTCGCCTTCTCGCCACTACACTGCGTACTTCAAAATATAAACAAGAGAGCGCAGCTTTCGACGCTGTCGCTCACACACAGCGTGTGTGCGACAAGTGGCTTTCCTCGTCACTCTTGGCCGTTGCCGCCGCAACGTGGCGTTAGTGGATCACTCGGCCGTCGCGGCGCGTGCCAGTCATGCAACTCTGCCCTTTGCGTCTGGTACGCCTGTTTCGTCGCCCTCTCTCTCTCTCTCTCTCTCTCTCTCTCTCTCTTGGCCGGCCGGCTGGCCGCACCGTGTCCACACGCAACCCCAAACCGCTTCCGACACAGCGCGGTGTCAACCCCGCACAGTGGTTGATGGCGGCGTGCGTACGGCGCTGCTGCTTTTATTAACTCGGCAGACCTTTGTTTTGTTTTTCTTCTGCGTGCCGCGCTGGCTGATGCTGGCCCATAAAACCCGCGCCAAAGGGGCCGACCCAATAAGACGCGATCAGATCCGGAGCGGCCAGGCAGGCAGGCAGGCAGGCAGGCTGCTAAAAAGGGCCGGGCAAACCGTGGTGGACGGGCGGGGCCCGGGCGGGCCAAGAACAAGGACGAAGGGCCGTGCAGGGAGCCCCATCGCGGTCTCCTTCGGAGTGAGCCTGCTGCGCCGCTACGCGCTCAGCGGGGCCCCCTGCCGCCGCTGCTCCCACCCCCCAGCAGCCTTACCAGCTTGGCCGCGACCGGGATCCAGGCTTTAATTGAATTGCCTGCACGGCGCGCTGCAGCCGCCGCCTTTGTCGCCTCGAAGGGCGGCGTCGTCGTGTCAAAGCGACGCGGCGGACACCGCACCGCACGCCGCGGCACGCCGCGCTGGTGGAGATCTTGGTTGCGGATGCGAGTCACGAGCTCGCTGCCCTGTCGAAAATCGTATTATCCCCTTTTTAAGGCAATCACGCCATGAGGGGCTTTGCCTGCTGGGCTGGCCGCATTACGTCGTCTGCCGGCATGACAGTTTCCCCCTCCCCCGCCAAAGAGCATAATGTGCTGCTTTAATCGAGGAGAATGGTCCGGGCGCCATCGCAGCCCAAATCGACGGCGCAGTTTCCTCTTCCTATGCGACTGCGCGGCGCGGCGCGGCGCCCCGGCAGGTCGGCCACTGCGGCGGCTGCCTCGGCGTCGTGCAGCTGGCTGCGGCTGCCGAGGCTCAAGTCCGCCGCTAGTGTCCTAATTAGACGAAATAATTACCCCATTTGCCGATGCGACGCTCCGCGACCCCGGCCCCGACTCCGCCGCACTGCGATGCATCGCGGCCGGCAGGGCGTCCCTCTGCCTGGGACCCCGCCGGGCAGCGGGGGCAGGCACCAGTGGTGGGGCTCGACACTTGACTTCCGTGCTGTCGTTGTTGGGCAGCCGTGGCGGGCGGGCCGCCGCCGCCGGTCGGAGGGCACCTCAATAAGGCCCTGGAGGACCGGTCCATTGTTTTTGCTCCGCCGTCCCGTCTGCTGCCCCCCCCCCACCCCCCACCCCGCCACTGTGCGGCCGCGCGGCGCGCCCGGTGACCCGGATCGGCAACGTGCGCGGCACCGCGGGGCGGGGCGGGGCGGCTGATCCGACTTTATTTACGCAGCGACCGCCACTGTGTTACTCCACTTAATTAGCGGCCTTTCTCCTCCCACTCAGGGGAGAGGGGCGATCGGTTTGTCGCTTCGATTGCGCTGTCGGTTGACAAACGGCCGGCCCACCCTGCTTCAGATTAATAACCGGCAAGCTATGCACACAAAGTTGTCACTTTGTTGGTGTTTGGTGTTCGTTCGGACAGGCACCCTGTCCGCCGGCCCGCCGTCTAGACGGTTCGTCGTTAATTGTGCCCCGCTCCGCCCAACGAGGCCCGCAGTGCGCTTCAAGTTGCCGCGCCACCTGGGTCTGGCTGGAGTCCTCTCTCTAGGCTTGGCCTGGCGCGAGGCCTAGCCAGCCCGGCGGGGTGGGCTCGGTGGGCAGGTAGGCCAGCCGTTGCTAGGCAGGATACTTGCGAAACAGTGCTTCGCTGAGAGACAGAGCAACGAACCGCTGCACAGTGGGTCAGAAGACCGTTGAGGCGGCCAAAATTTTAGACGCGTTTTGAGCTCCAGAGTAGCTAAATGGGACTCGACCAAAACAATGGATTGCTCTCCTTACACGCTTGATTCGAGTCCCATTTAGCGACTCTGGAGCTCGAAACGCGTCTGAAACTTTGGCCGCATCAGCGGTCTTCTGACCCACTGTGCGCTGTCCGGAATCAGCCGCCAGGCTTGCGCGTTGCGCCCCGTGTCTGCATCCAAACGCCAAGGAGGGCTGCAGTCAGATACCAGGGCTTGCTGCTTGTCCTTGTAGCTTGTCGTGGGGCCCCGCTCGCTGCTCGAATAATGAAGCCAGCTCGGTGCGTTGTCTGTGGAGCGCCGCGCCCGCCCCACACGAGTCTTTAATGGTGGTGAAACGCGGAGCAACGCCCGCCTGTTTGTTTGTCGTGCGCCGTGGCGGGGCGGGGCTGGGGCCGTGTACAGCCTGTGGCACGAATCGGAGCGCCTTCGCGGTCGTCGCGGTCTGCATCAGCTCCCAGCGAATAATTGCAGCAAGGAGTGTTTCGTCGACTCTGGTCGAGAGCGTCTGAGCGCCAACTCCAAAGTCCGAGACTAATGTTCAAATCCGGCCATATCTTTTGATTTTTCTTTCAAGTCTGGTGGCCTGACTTAAGTAGCACTACGCGACCCCAAGGGCCTATTGCCGCGACCCCAAGGTTGGGAATTGCTGGGCAAGCGTCTGGAGTCTGGAGGCGTTCCGCGGCCGAGTTGGCTGCAGACGCCGCGCGCCGGAGTCCCGAATCACTGGGAGACGGGACACGCACACCCCACGGGCCGCCGCCCCGCCCATTCGCTCCGCATCGTCCTCCTGAATCCCGTCTTTACCCACCCCCTTCCCCCGAAAGGCGTGTTGGCCCCAACAACAGCCCCTCAGCCGTTCCAAGGGTTCCCGACCCCGCCAAGCTTTGGCTTCCCATCGACCTACGGCTAGCTGTTGTGCCGTGAGGCTCGGCTCCGCTGAGGTCGGAGCGTGGTCCTGTTCCTCCCCCGGCGGCCCGCGCGCGCCACCAAGCACTTAATCGCCTAGCACGGCTTCCTCGTCTGCGAGCCTCAAACTGATTCACTCACGCCATCGATGTTTTGCCGCGACTCCGCAGAGGATGCGCCTGCAGGGCGGGCGGCGATGGCCGTGACGACATGACGGCGTGCTCGGCGACCTCGGCGCGCCGCGCCATGCGCGCCATGCGGTGCCTGCTGGTGCTGCTGCTGGCCTGTGTCTGCCACGCCCGCCGCGCGCCCTTCGCGCACCACGGCCACCGCTACGCCGAGGGCCACGCCGAGCAAGGCAACGCGGTCTCGGCCGTGGAGTGGATCAACGTGCCCACGCCGCGGCCCGGGCCGCCGGCCGGCCTGCGGCACGGCTCCGGGGTGTACGCGCAGCGGTTCGACCACCAGCGCCACGACGCCGACCTCATCCCTCATCGCCACCGCCACCACCACGGCGACCCGCCGCCAGACCGAGACGTGAACGACGCCGTCAAGGATCGCGGACTCTCAACACTGGAGGAGGAAGAGGCCGCCACGTTGACGTGGTCGTCGCAGGTCTCGGACACCACCTGGCCCGCCACCACGGCGGCGAGCGTGCTGCAGGCGCTGGGCCTAGGGCACACGATGGCCTCGGACATGGTCCCGGCCCTCAAGATGCCCTCCATCGGCCTGGGCGGGGCGCGACGACGCACGCAAGCCCGCGAGATGAACTGGCCCGTCAAGAAGGAGGCCGAGGTGGAGGGCGACCTGGTTCTGGGCGGGCTCATGATGGTGCACGAGCGCGAGGACAGCGTGGTGTGCGGGCCCATCATGCCGCAGGGAGGCGTGCAGGCCCTCGAGGCCATGCTCTACACGCTGGACTTCGTCAACGACGGCTTCCTGCCCGGCATCACCCTCGGCGCGCACATCCTGGACGACTGCGACAAGGACACGTACGGCCTGGAGATGGCGGTCGACTTCATCAAAGGTAAAGACAACAAACTATGGCCTCCGCGTTTTTCATTTAAAGCGCATTTTCCCCTCCTGTTGTTGTTTGAGGTTTCGAAGCAGGTGGTTTGGGCGGCGGCTGCCTCGGCCACCCAGGTGGACCCAGGTGGGGCGATAGTGCGGGACGGCGGCACGCAGTGCATATGGCGCGCTCGGCCAAGATTCGCCTATGGCAGCTCAGCCATGATGCACACGGCTGTGTCCGCCTGGGCCCGTGTGTACTTGGTGTACCCAGCGGGGCTGGCAGCAAGCTATCAATTACCCCGCCCCGCCACGCCACACCCCGCCACGCCTCATATAAGGCCGCATTAGGACTTGATGCATGCTGCGTGCTCAGCCCGATGCACCCCACCTCCACCCACCCCCATATTTCACCACCGGCTGCTTCATCCGCAGCCGTGCACTCTATCGTTCAGCCAAATCGCGGCCCACTGTAAATCCCTTTCGGCGGCGTGCGACTCGCAAGGTCGGGCAAGGTCGCGGCGGCGTGACGTGGTAAGTGGACGCGTGTCGCGTTGCGTCACGTCGCTCTCCGCGCTACAACCGCGCCGGACGAGCCGCGTCCGGCCGCCCTCCCTCCACCGGCTGGCTCCATCGGCCCGCCCGTTTGTTCCGGTTAGTTAGAATCGCAAAATGGCCCCGTAAGCCCGCCCCGTCCCTCCGGGGCTTCGATTCTTCGAATGGCCCTCCTCCTCGGGCCGGCCCTTCGTGTGACCCTCGCCCACCGTGGGTCCCTCTGCCTCCCTCGCGACGCGCGCGACGGCCCCCTTCGCCTGTCTGATTTATTTCTCCATCAAGTGGGCCGTTTGTGTCAACCAAAAGCGGCCTGCTGCGCTTGGCGGCGACCAAACTCGTTTTTATGGCGGAAATGACAACCCCACCCTCACCCCGTGTGTGGTGGCCGCAAGGACAGGGCTGTACACGACCCTTGCGCGTCTCGCAAAAGTGGCCTGGGAATAGCCACTGTCAGCGGCCGGGAGAAAAATGGTTGCCTCTGCCGACACGACACGACACCCCTCGACTCGCAGTTCGGCTGTTGCAGCAGGTAATTTTCCGGACCGCGGTCCATCCTCGTTCTAGCTCTCTGTTCTTCTTGCTGTTGTTCCTGCCCCCTTTCCGCGCGCGGCCTCGCACCCAGCCCACGCAGGAAGCCGGGTTGCGGTGAACGAAAACGGGAGGAAAAAATTAAAAACGGGGTGAGCCACGGGACGGGAAGTAGTTCGTTATAAAGAGAAAAGAACAGGATCTGCATATTTTGCGTATCATCGTGCGCGGGGGACGGACGACGGCGGCAGTGCGGACGGCAGGGCGCCAAAAGGCGCACAAAAAGGCCCTGTTATTGCCATTTCGGATTGAGCGAGGCGGCCGGGGCACGGGCCGTAGGTGAGCGGCGTGTAAACGCGTCGTTTTATCGTCCCTACGAGAGCCGCGGCCGTCCGAGGCCGTCCCGCTGGCCGTGGAGCCGTGGGGGGAAATCTCGAGGGAACGGCCCCGTTTACACCCTTCGCGGCATCCAGGCGATTGCCGTAGCATCGCACGCGCGCCGCCGCCGCTCGCCTCGGCTCTGGAATTTACTACGAGCTTATCGGCAAGGTTTTATTGGGACTGGGAAGCGATTCCAAATGAACTGCACAATGGGTCCTGGCGCTGCCGCGCCGCGCAGGTAGGCATCCCCAGGGGCCGTGGGTGACGGACGGTCTGCCTGCAGCCCATGAGCAGCGTGGTTCTTTTTCCGGTACAAGGTCGGCAGCATGGAGGAGTAACGTTTAGCACCCCCACTCATGCCCGGTTACATGTCGTAAGTTATTCGGTCGCTTCTTTCCATTCAACCTTATGGAAATTTGGTGTTGGGCCAGACAGGCCCGGTAAAATAGGGCCGATCGAGTCTTTCATGCAGTCTGGACCGTCGGGGCGGGGTGGGGCGGGGCGCAGGCAATAGCCGAGTTTTTATGAGACAACCCAAGAACAGATAAATCTCGGAGGGCCATCCTTGTTCAATCTGGCCGCTCTCTTTACGTCGGCCCGTCCCAGCAGCCGATTGGCCAGTCCGCCCCACGCGATCCTTGTTTACCGAGCGGGTTGGTCAGCGACGGGGGATATGGCTGCTCCAAAGTTTGGAAACATGGAAGCACCAAAACTTGGGTCGCTCGAAAACGAGCTTCTGATACTTTGGCCGGTGAAACTATGTTCCGCCGCCTTCTACGCAAAACAAGGCAAAAGGCAGGATGTTAAAAAAAAAGGGTTAAGCTTGAGCTTGCGCCATGGAGCTTTGCTGAATTCCTGAAGCTTTGCTGACTCTCGTGCTCATAATGGGGGTGTCCGGCGATGTTTCGAGACCAAACGCTGACTGTAAGCCCTAAGTTGGCGACGGCAAAATGGAAGGGTTTGGAGAGTCCTCGCCGCCGCCCCAGCTGTCGGCGCGCTCAGGCGTGCCGCGCCCAGGATGAGAATCTCGACGGTGAGAAGTGACCGAGTGGAAGTGATTCCCCGCGCCTTTTCGGGGCCGCCCAGCCTCGCGTAGCCAACAGGCTCATTCTACAATGTGCTCTGTCTCTGAACCAGCCGGCCTGCCGCCGCCGGATTTGTTGACGTGTGGATTATTTGGTAGCCGCGCCGCGGTGCCTTAGGGGCGCCTTTTGTGCGGCCTCAGGGAGGCGTCCCCGACGTCCTCGTTAGCCGGCTTTGAGTGGCGACGGTGGCGCCGCG